>CAUYON010131622.1:0-13041 GCA_963573935.1 Arctocebus calabarensis
TCCAGTGGACATTTTTAATCCTTTTATCACTGTGGAAGTTGAAATTTGATAAAAAGTATCTGGGTGTGGTGGAGGATTACACTGATCATTATGGAGGATAGATCTGAGAATATCCTGGAGAGCTGGTTTAATGATAGGAAATGTCTTCAAAATATGGATGTCATTAAAGTATTTAATTCTCCATTATAAATGAAACTCAGTTTAGCTGGGTACAGGATCCTGGGTTGAAAGTTCTTTTGTTTTAGGAGATTAAAAGCTAATGACCATTCTCTTCCAGCTTGAAAGGTTTGATCAGAGAGATCTGAAGTTATTCTAATATTCTTCCCCTTGTAGGTAATGGATTTCTTAAGTCTGGCTGCTTTCAGAATTTTCTCCTTCATATTAACTTTAGTGAACTTAATTATGATGTGTCTGAGGGATGTCTTATTCGGGTTGAGTCATGTCGGGGTTCTGAAACTGTCTGCTATCTGAATTTCAGAATCTCTTGGCATGTCTGGAAAGTTCTCTTTCATAATCTCATAAAGAAGAAACTCTGTGCCTTGTGACACCACTTCATCATTTTCAGATATCCCTATGAGGTGAATATTGGTTTTCTTTGAGTTATCCCAGAGCTGTCTAAGAGAATGATCTGTTTTTGCCTTCCATTTCTCTTCGTCTTTGGAAGTTTGGGAGCATTCGAAAGCTTTGTCTTCCATGTCAGAAATTCTTTCTTCTGCTTGCTCCATTCTGTTACTTTGGGATTCTACTGTATTTCTCAGATCTTTGAGGGCTGCAACTTCTTGTCTCAATGTGTCAAAATCTTTGGTCATTTTGTCTTTGAATTCATTCAATTCTTGAGACATCTTTTGAGTCATCTTTTGGATTACTGCCTGAAATTCTAATTCCATCTTTTGCTTCATTCTGCTGATCTTATTTGCTATCCAGACTCTGAATTCGATTTCTGACATCTCAGCCATTTGCTTATGCAAGGGATCTTGTGTTGTATCTACCTTGTCATTCCTTGGGGGAGTTGATCTACTCTGATTATTCATATTGACAAAGTTTTTCTGTTGATTCCACCTTATGATTATTTTTCACTGTTGCTTATGACCATCCGCAGAGTTGGGGAGGTGTCTCTCCCAGATCAGACCCCGTCAGAATCATTCTGTCGTTGCTGGATCTTTGTAGGGAGTGACCTTGTGTAGCTCATCTGGTACTGCTCCACCTAGGGAGTTCTGGCTGTGGGAGTAGCTCTGGAGTGTGGCACGCCCAGTTGCTTGATTGGGATGGGGCACCCAGTGGCTTTTGCAAAGGGAGCTCGTGCCTCCAGCAGTCTCTAGCTGGGAAGAGGGCTCCAGATGGAGGGCAGTGGGCCTGGGGCACTGATTGGAGCCAGGTGGGGTCCCGATGGGTGGCAGGCCAAAGCCAGGCAGGGCACAGATAGGCGCTGCACGGGATTCCTGGCCGCTGCTGGCAGTGGGCCAAGGCCCTGCGGGATGCCAATTGGGGCCATGCGGGAGTCCCAGAGGAGTGGAGTTCCTGGCTGCTGTGGGCCACAGGCCTGGGGCACGGATCAGAGTCGGGTGGGGTCCCAGCAGGTGGCAGGCTGAGGCCAGGCTGGGCATAGACTGGCTTGTGGGAGTCCCTGCAGAGTTCCTGGCCGCTGCTGGCAGTGGACCAGGTGCCAATCAGGGCCGCATTGTGGTCCTGGCTGAGTTCCTGGCCTGGTGGCTGCTGGCGACTTAGTGGGGCCCTGGAGTCTCTTACCTGGTGGGCTGCCTGGTCCGGCAGGTAGGGAGGGTGGCTGCTGCTCAAGTCCTCCTCCCTCAGTTTCTGCAGAGGTCAGGCTTCTGGTGCATCAGGTAAGGGGGGGAAGGGTGTCCTGGAAGTTCAGAATGGTTCAAAATTTTACTTCAGTTTTTCTGCCTGAAGCTTGGTTTCTTGAAGTCGCTGCTTACCTCAGAGGTGACCTGCAGTTATCACTTCTCTCTCTCTCAACTGCGCTCCTAGTCCTCAGCTCAACTGGGCAGTTTCTGGAGGTTATCTTTCCTTTTGGACAGGAGCCTCTGTCAGAAGCTGCTTCAGTCAGCCATCTTCCCTTCCTTCTGCTTGTTTATTCACCATTGCCAAGTAGCTCCTCACTAGATTAAGCCTTGTTAAAACTGTGAGGTAGACAAAGACATAATGCTCACTCTTGAAAATAGATGAGGGAATGGAGACCAATTCTCAGAGAACAGAGGTAATATCATATAGTGATATTTTAGTGATGCTTCTGTTACTAAATGTTATGGAAGTAGATAAAGTAGTAGAAACAACAAGGACTTTAGATCTTTTTAGGGTTTTCATTGTTGTTGTAGCTGTTTTTTTAAGAGAGAGGGTTTTCCTATATTGCCCAAACCGGTCCTAAATTCCCCAGGCTGACTGCCCACCTCAGTTTCCTAAGAAGCTGGAATTACAAGTGCCAACCACTGCATCCAGCTGTTTTACATTTAAATCATTGCACTAACCATTTGATTTGTGGCCCTAGTTTCCTTACCTGATAAACAGTATAATATGGATACTTATTTTCTAGGGTAACTGTAGGGTTTAAATAAGATTATGAATTCCTTGCACAGTACCTGACACAGTAAATTCTTAACAAGTTCCTCTCTTGTGGGCAACAACATAATCTGTACATTAGGTCATATATTGTTTTAATGAAGTCTCATTTTCCATCTTGTTCTTGACTTCATAGTTCTTTGGTGCTCTTCTTAGATCTCTCAAAACCTTCCAAGCAATAGGTTCTTTTGAAGTATGTCTTCTTATACTGTGAACCACTATTTGCAATAAATTAGTCTAAAGAAGTCAAAAGATAGTATACATAAAATTCCCTAAATGCTCACTGTATTTGTTTCCTTTGGATGCATAACAAATTGCCATTAACTGAGTGGATTAAAACAAAAGAAATTGGCCAGGTGCAATGGCTCATACTTGTAATTATAGCACTTTTGGAAGGCTAAGGTGGGAAGAGTACTTGAGGCTAGGAGTTCAAGATCAGCCTAACAGGAGTGAGACCCCATCTCTACAGAAAATAGAAAAATTTGCCAGACACGGGGCGGGGGGGCACATCTGTAGTTCCAACTTCTTGGGAGGCTGAGGCAAGAGGATCACTTCAGCCCAGGAGTTTGAGGTTGTAGTGAGCTAGGCTGATGGCACTGCTGTCTCTCCTGGACAACAGAGCAAGACCTTGTCTCAGAACAAACAAACAATGGCAATTTATTTTCTCACAGCTCTGGAGGCAAGAAGTCTGATTCCAGGTGGTGACAGGGCCATGCTCATTCCAGAGACTCCAGAGGAGAATTCGTTTCTCACCTCCTCAAGCTTCTGGTGGGTGCTGGCACTGCTTGATTTGGTTGCATTTCCCCAGTTTCTGCTTCCTTCTTATGTTATCTTCTCTGTGTGGATGTGAAAACTCTTTCTGCCTATAGTTTATAAGGATTCATGTGATTGCATTTATTCATTCATTCATTCATTTTTGAGACAGAGTCTCATTTTGTCACCTGGTAGAGTGCCGTGACAGCATAGCTGATAGCAACCTCAAACTCTTGGGCTCAAGCGATTATCTTGCCTCAACCTCCTAAGTAGCTGAGATTACAGGTGCCCACCACAATACCCTGCTAGTTTTAGAGATGGGGTCTCACTGTTGCTCAGGGAAAGGCGAAAAGTATAAACTCCTGAGTTCAGGGAATCCACCCACCTTGGCCTCTCAGAGTGCTAGGATTATAGGTGGGAGCCACTGTATACACCATAAGGACCCATATGATTACATTTAGTGCTCACCTGAATAATCCAGAATACCCTCTTCCTCACAAGATCCTTAATTTAATCACATCTTTTGCCATATAAAGCCATACTAGCCAATTCTGGATTAGGAAGTGAATATATCTTTGGGGGTCTTTTCTTTTTAACCTACCACACTCACTTATATAATAAATGTGCTAGTTTTAAATGTCTCTTGGCTTTGTTTTTATAAATTTAGACATTATTCAGCATCAAGATTGGTTAGAGCTCAAATAACAAACAATTTTCATTAATTTCTTCATTTTCTCTGAAATAATTTGAGTTTTGCTTTTAAAGCTTCCCTTGGGACAATAATTGAAATGAAAAAATAAAGTATTACTTTTATGTACAGACAAGAGAAATGAGAGAAGACTCCATTCCCTCTCAGCATGTGTTATTAAGTACAATTCACAGATATAAGAATTTTATGGTTTATCATATTTTTCTTTATTTATTTGGGTTGAAATAGAACTCCTTCCTCTTTTTAGTGATAATATGTAAAAGTTATCTCTATTCTTAGAGACAAACGAGTTGGAAGAGCCTTGTACAATAAATTTTTACAAAAATGATTCAGTTCTTCAATACAATTTTTAAAATTTAACATATGGCAATGACTGGGTTTAGAGCAAATCCATATTAGCTAAGATTCTATTCTAGTTTGCCTAGTTTTTCTTTTCCATTCTTAGTAGAAGGGAAGCTATTATAGCAACAACTCTTCTATTTAGAAGTCACTATGTGGAAAACATTAGATGTCAAAAAATGCATGTATCCAAGCTATTTGCTTGATTTAAAAGAAAGCCCTATAGGCAATTTACTCCTTTCTCCATTATTCATATGGCGTCCTTTCACTTTGTATTTTCTTCCTTTGTTGGTCCAAGTTGCTATATTCAATTTTTTTGTGATAATTTGGAAGTACCACAGTATTTTCTATTCCATCAATGGCTGTCTTTCTTTCCCCTGCTCTCTTAATTGGTACCTACTTTTGTTTGTACCCAAGACATTTATTATTACCTCCATGAAAATGTACTGTTTTTCCTACCATGATATTCTTCTCTCCCCCAAATAGGATCAGACTTCTAGAATATTTTCACTTCCTCACTTTCCTCTTCCTCTGTTACTCCAACCCAAAGTTGTCTGAGATAGTATAATATCTAGTATTTTACTGTGTCCCTTCTGTTCCAAGAATACTTATTTAAAGAACAAGAATTCTTGCTTCAAGAATTCTTATTTTTAAGGCCAGGAGTGATGGCTCACACCTGAGTCCCAGCACTTGAGAAGCCGAGGTGTGTGGATTGCCTAAGCTCATAGGTTTGAGACCAGCCTGAGCCAGAGTGAGACCCCCATCTCTAAAAATTGCTGGGCATCGTATGGATGCCTGTAGTCCCAGCTACTAGGGAGGCCTAGGCAAGAGAATCACTTGAGCCCAAGAGTCTGAGGTTGCACAGCACACTACCAAGTGTGACAAAGTGAGATTGTTTAAAAAAAATTGTTATAAAAATACTTACGTTACAACTTTCTAGACAGTCTGTTTTTATTACACACACTCTCACACATCCACACACACTTATATGCACACGCATTCTTCTTTTCTTCTCTCTGCTCTGCTTCATTTGTTGATATTTAGATAGTTTTCTCACGTACTTTCCCTATCCAGAATGCTAGCTTTTTTTTTTTTACACACCACTGGTAATACCTTTTTTGTTTTTCCTCTTATAAAAGCAATACATGCTCTTTAAAATAAAAATGCAGACACTATGGCTACATGGAGTCAAAAGTAAAAGTTTCCCACAGTGCTATTTTCTTATCCCAGAGATAACCTCCAGTAGAGCTAGGGGCACATCCTTACAGACTTATTTTTTCTATGCACTGAAATACTCATTTTTTTCCCTTTAACACAAATACTGTCATATTATATATACTATTTTATAACTCTTTTTCTTTTTCTTTTCTTTTTTCCTTTATTTATTTATTTATTTTGAGACAGAGTATCACAATCTTGCCCTGGGTAGAATGCTATGGTGTCACAGCTCACAGCAACCTCCAACTTCTGGGCTTAAGCAATTCTCTTGCCTCAGCCTCCAGAGTAGCTGGGACTATAGGCACCCGCCACAATGCCCAGCTATTTTTTGGTTGTAGTTGTCATGGTTGCTTGGCAGGCCCAGGCTAGATTCAAGCCCACTATCTCTGGTGTATGTAGTTGGCACCCTAGCCACTAAGCTTCAGGCACCGAGCCTATAACTCTTTTTTGTGATAACATTTTGTGAACATTTTTCTTTCTTTTTATATTTTTTTTTGATACAGAGCCTCAAGCTCTCACCCTGGATAGTGTGCCATGGCATCATAGCTCACAGCAACCTCCAATTCCTGGGCTCAAGCGATTCTCCTGCCTCGCCTCCCAAGTAGCTGGGATTACAGGTACCTGCCACAACGCCTAGCTATTTTTTGGTTGCAGCTGTCATTGTTTGGTGGGCCTGGGCTGGATTTGAACCCACCAGCTCAGATGTATGTGGCTGGTGCCTTAGCCGCTTGAGACACAGGCGCTGAGCTGTGAACATTTTTCTTGATGATAAATACATGCTACCATTTTGAATGGTTGCATTGAATTCCACAACAAAATGAGATAACTTTTTAAACTGTTGATGTTTAAGTTGATTCCAGTTTTTCACCATTATATACAATGGTGAAATGAACATTGAAGGAATGAACATCTTTATGCGTTGTCCAGTTTTTTCCCTTCAAGTTCTTGGAAGTGAAATGGATGAGTTAAAGGGTATACACTTAAAAAAAGATACATATTTTCCCAACTGCCATCCAAAAAGAATTTTACCAATTTATTTATTTATTTTTTTGAGACAGAGTCTCACTCTGTTGTCCAGACTAGAGGGCCATGACATCAGCCTTGTTCATAGCAACCTCAAATTCTTGGGTTCAAGTGATCCTCTTACTTCAGCCTCCCAAGTAGCTGGGACAACAGGTGCCTGCTACTACATCCAGCTAATTGTTTTCTATGGGGTCTCACTTTGCTCAGGATGGTCTCAAACTCTGTCCTCAAAGCAACCCTCTCACCTTGGCCTCCCACCACAGCCGGACATTTTCACTAATTTTTACTTCAACTCACTCTGTATAAGAGTGACCCATTTCCTGCCCTGCCCCCCATCCCGGGCCATTATTCTTCTCATAGATCTCTGCCAATTTGATAGTGAACAGTATTTTGATATTAAAAAATAGGCATTTCCTTAATTATTAATGAGGTTTAATTTTTTGCATATTTATGAGTCATTTATATTTATTCTTTAAAAATGCTTCCAATTCTATCCCTTGGTTCAGATTTTTGATCTTTTAAAATCACTTGTTGGATCTCTTTAAATATTAAGAATGCAGGTTTTCTTTTATTACATATTGCAAATATTTCTTTTTATGTTTTCATTTGCCTTTTAGCTTTATGGTATTGATTGCCCTATAGATTTTCATAGTCAAATCTATCAAATCTGATTCTGCCTTGGGCATCATGCTTGGCATAGTCACCCAGACAGTTACAGAAATAATCTGTAATTTTCTTCTTCTCCTACCTTTTCTCGATTAAAAAAATTTTTTAAACTTTTTAATCCATGTGAATTTATTTTGAAGTCTGATGTAAATTTGAAATCTAACAGGTTTTTTTTCCCTGCTCAAACCATTTTCTAATTCCACCACCATTATTTGGTGATCTGTTCTCTTCCCACAGATTTGAAAAGCCACATAAATCACATACTCAATTTCTCTACATACATAGAAATTCTTCTAGATCTTCTCCTCTCTTTCATTGTTAGGTCCTTTTATTTTTGTAGTTTAACTACTATAGTTGAAATACATTTTAATATCTGGTAGGGAAAGTCATTATTGGTATTTTTTTTTTTTTATTGAGAGTACAGAGAACCAGGTTACACTTATTGTATTTGTTAGGTAAATTCCCTCTTATTATTGTGTCCCACCTCCAAGAGGTGTGTCACATACTGTGACCCTCCCACCCACTCCCTCCTTCCCTCTCTTTGCTCCCCACTTTCCACAATCCCCACCATGTACTAGGTCATCAATTGTCCTCATATCAGGATTCTTACTTCTCCATTCTTGTGATGCTTTACAAAGAAGAATGTGTTCCACCTCCAACCAGGTAAATACAAAAGATGTAAAATCTCTAAACTTTTTAGTGGCTGAATAGTATTCCATGATATACATATACCATAGCTTGTTAATCCATTCCTGGATAGGTAAGTATTTAGGTTGTTTCCATAGTTTGGCAACTGTAAATTGAGCTGCAATAAACAAACTAGTGCAAATTTTATGATAAAATGATTCTTTTTCTTCTGGGTAGATGCTCAGTAATGAGATTGCAAAATCAAATGAGAGGTCTAATTTGAGTTCTTTGAGGAGTCTCCATACTTCCTTCCAAAAAGGTTGTATTAGTTTGCAGTCTCACCAGCAATGTAAAAGTGTTTCCTTCTCTCCACATTCACGCCAGCATCTGCAGCTTTGAGGGCTTGTGAAGTGGGCCATTTTCATTGGGGTTAGGTGATATGGTATGGTGGTTTTGATCTGCATTTCTCTGAAAATTAGGGATGATGAGCATGTGTTCATGTTTGTTACCATTCGTCTATCTTTTTTTTTTTTTTTTGAGACAGAGCCTCAAGCTGTCACCCTGGGTGGAATGCTGTGGCATCACAGCTCACAGCAACCTCCAATTCCTGGGCTTAAGCAATTCTCTTGCCTCTGTCTCTCAAGTAGCTGTGACTACAGGCGCCTGCCACAATGCCCAGCCATTTTTTGGTTGCGGGCCAGGGCTGGACTCAAAACTTGCCAGCTCAGGTGTACATGGCTGGTATCTTAGTCCGTTGAGCCACAGGTGCCGAGCCCATTCATCTATCTTTTTAAGAGAAGGTTCTATTCATCTCTCTTGCTCATTATATAAGAGATTGTTGGCTTTTTTTATGTTGATTAATTTGAGTTCTCTGTAGATCCTAGTTATCAATCTTTTGTCCAATTCATAATAGGCAAATATCTTTTCCTATTCTGATGGTTGTCTATTTGCTTTGGTTGTTGTCTCCTTAGCTGTACAGAAGCTATTCAATTTAATCAAGTACCATTTGTTTATTTTTGTTGTTGTTGAAATTGTCACGGAAGTGTTCTTCATAAAGTCTCTCCATAGGCCAATACCTTCAAGTGTTTTCCCCACAACTTCTTCAAGGATTTTCATTGTTTCAAGCCTTAGATTTAGATCTTTTATTCATCTTGAATCAATTTTAGTGAGTGGAGACAAGTGTGGGTTCAGTTTCAGTCTTTTACATGTGGATATCCAGTTCTCCCAGCACCATTGATTGAATAGGGATTCTTTTCCCTAGTGCATGTTCTTGTTTGTTTTACCAAATGTTAGATGGCTGTAAGATTGTAGTTTCATCTCTTGGTTTTCTATGCAGTTTCAAATGTCTATGTCTCTGTTTTTGTGCTGATACCATGTTGTTTTCATCACTATGGCCTTGTACTACAGCCTAAAGTCTGGTAGGCTGATGACCCCAGCTTGGTTTTTATTACTCAGAATTGCCTTGGCTATATGGGTTTTTTCTGCTTCCATACAAAAAGAAGAATTATTTTTTCCAAATCTTAAAAGTATGATGTTGGTATTTTTATGAGGATTGCATTGAATCCGTAGATTACTCTGGAAAGTTTAGACATTTTCACAATGTTGATTCTTCCCAGCCATGAGTATGTTCTTCCATTTGTTAATATCTTCTGCTATTTCTGTTCTTAGGGTTTTGTAACTGTCTTCATTTTTTTTTTTTTTTTTGCAGTTTTTTGGCTAGGGCTGGGTTTGAACCTGCCACCTCCAGTATATGGGGCCAGCGCCCTACTCCTTCGAGCCACAGGCACCGTCCTGTAATTTTCTTTATAGAGGTGCCTCACCTCTTTTGTTAGGTATATTCCTAGGTATTTCTTATTCTTTGAAGCTACAGTGAAGGGAATTGTATATCCTTGATTCACTTCTCATCTTGGTTGTTATTAGCATATACAAAGGCATTGATTTTATATGCTGAGACAATACCCATTGGTTTGTGGCCATTGATTTTATATCCTAAGACAGTTACTATATATTTTTGATCACTTCCAGGAGTCTTGGGGTTGAGTCTTTGTGGATCTCTTAAATATAAGATCATATCATTAGCAAAGAGGGAGAGTTTAACTTTCTCCACCCCCATTTGGATGCCCTTTATTTGCTTCTCTTGCCTAATTGTATAAGCTAGAACTTCCAGGACTATGTTGAATAGTAGTAGTGCTAGAGGCCAGCCTTGTCTGATTCCAGTTCTGAGTGGAAAAGCTTTCAGTTTTACTCCATTCAGTATAATATTAGTTATGAGTTTGTCATAGATGGCTTTGATCAGTTTAAGAAATGTGCCACCTATCCCTATTTTCTTCAGAATTCTGATTAGAAAAGGATCCTGAATTTTATCAAATGCTTTTTCTGCATCTATTGAGAAGATCATATAGTCTTTGTTTTTTCTTCTGTTGATATGGTGAATTACATTTATGGACTTGCATATGTTATGCCAGACTTGTATCGCTGAGATGAAACCTACTTGGTCATGATGAATGATTTTTTAATGTGTAGCTGTAATCTCTTGGCTAGGATTTTATTGAGAATTTTTGCATCCATATTCATTAATGAAACTGGTCTGAAATTCTCCTTTTTAGTTGGGCCTTATACTGGTTTTGGTATCTGGGTGATGTTTGCTTTGTAGAATGTGTTGGGGGAAGATTCCTTTCTTCTCATTTTTTGGGGAATAATTTGTGCAGTTGGGTACAAGCTCTTCTTTGAAGGTTTAATAGAATTTTGGTGTGAAGCCATCTGGACTAGGGCTTTTCTTATTGGGAGACTTTTTGTTTTTTCCTTGATCTCAGTTTTTGAAATCAGTCAATTCAAGAGATCTATTTCTTCTTGATTAAGTCTAAGGAATTGGTGTGATTCCAGGTATTGATCCATTTCCTCTACAATTGTCAAATTTCTGGGCACAGAGTTTCTTGTAGTACTCAGACTTAATCAAGAGATAATCTCTTGTATCTCTGTGGCATCTGTTATTATTTTCCCTTTATCATTTCTGGTTGAGGTTATTAGAGATTTTTACTTTTCTGTTTCTAGTTATTCTGGCCAAAGATTTATTGATTTTATTTATTTTTTTGAAAAACCAACTTTTTGTTTTGTTAATTTTCTGAATGATTCTTCTGTTTTCAATTTTATTCATCTCTGACTTAATTTTGGTTACTTCTTTTCTTCTATTAGGCTTAGGATTAGATTGTCCTTCTTTTTCCAATTCCATAAGATGGTCCATGAGTTTGTTTTTATTTTATTATTATTATTATTGTTTTTGTAGAGACAGAGTCTCACTTTATTGCCCTCGGTAGAGTGCCATGGTGTCACACAGCTCACAGCAACCTCCAACTCCTGGGCTTAGGCCATTCTCTTGCCTCAATCTTCCGAGTAACTGGGACTACAGGCACCCGTTACAACAATTTTTCTGTTTTGCAGTTCAGCTGAGGCCAGGTTTGAACCTACTACCGTCAGTATATGGGCCCAGTGCCCTACTTGATGAGCCACAGCCACCACTGGTTCATGAGTTTGTTGATGTTCTCTCTTTCTGTTTTTCCAATGTAGGCATCTAATGTGATAAATTTCCCTCTTAAGATTGCTTTTGCTATTTCTCATAGGTTTTGGAAACTTGTGTCTTCATTATTATTATGTTTGAGGAATTTAATGATTTCCTCTTGTATCTCTTCCTAAACTCAGCCATCATTCAGCATAAAATTGTTTAATTTCCATGCCTTTGTGTGGGGATGAACATTTTTGTTGGATTTGATCTCTACTTTTATCGTCTTGTTTTCTGAGAAGATAAAAGGCATAATATCAATTCTTTTAATTTTGCTGAGGTTTGCTTTGTATCCTAGGATGTGATCATTTTTGGAGTAAGTACAATGGGCCAATGAGAAAAATGTATATTTCTAAGATTTGGGATGGTGTGTTCTGTATATGTCTATTAATCCCTTTGTTCTAGGTTCACCCTTTGTCTTTGTTTAGCTTCTGTTTAGAGGATCTGTCAAGTTTTGTCAGAGGGATGTTAAAGTCCCCGACTATATTATTGTGTTATGGGATATTGTATTGCTCAGACCCATCAAGATCTGTTTCATAAATCTGGGTGTGTTTAAGTTGGGTACATAAATATTGAAAATTGAAAGATCTTCTTGTTGATGGATATAGTGTCCATCTTTGTCTTTCTTAACTCTGGTTGCTTTAAAATTGCTTGTATCTGAAAATAAGGTTGCAAGCCCTCCTTTCTTCTGATTTCCATTTGCTTGAAATGCTGTATTTCAGTATTAATCCTTAACTTGATTTGTACTTCAAGGCTAAATGTGTCTCCTGGAGACAGCATATGGATGTCCTGTCCTTTATTTATCCAATCAACCAGCCTGTGCCTCTTCGGTGATGAGTTCAGTCCATTGACATTTATTGAGAGAATTGATAAGTGTGGTGGAATTTTATTCATCTTATTTTGTGTAAGTCCATTATGTAGTTTTATCCTTTGGGCCATTGTGGAAGTTATGTTTTGACCTTTACCATCTAAGTATTTACTTTTCTAGTGGTCCATTTTGGTGGTCAATGTAGAGAATAGGTCTAAGTATTTCCTGTAGACCTGGTCTTTTTGTGGTGAATTTCCTCAGTGTTTGTATATCTGCAAAAGATTTGATTTCTCCATCAATTCTGAAGCTTAGTGTAGTGGGATATAGAATTTTGGGCTGAAAATTGTTTTGTTTAAGAATGTTGAAGGGAGGCTCAGTGCCTGTGGCTCAATGGGCTAAGGCGCCAGCCACATACACCTGAGCTGGCGGGTTCGAATCCAGCCCAGGCCTGCCAAACAACAATGAATGCAACCAAAAAATGGCTGGGCATTGTGGCGGATGCATATAGTACCAGCTACTTGGGAGGCAGAGGCAGGAGACTCGCTTGAGCCCAGGAATTGGAGGTTGCTGTGAGCTGTGATGCAAAAGCACTCTATCCTGGGTGACAGCTTGAGGCTCTGTCTCAAAAAAAAAAAAAGAATGTTGAAGGTGGATGACCATGCTCTTATAGCTTGGAAAGTTTAGTTGAAAAATCTATTGTCATCTTAATGGCTCTGCCTCTGTAGGTGAGTTGGCATTTACTCCTGGCTGCTTGCAGAATTTTTT
>CAUYON010131623.1:0-32044 GCA_963573935.1 Arctocebus calabarensis
AGCCCCCACCAAACACTGGCAGCTCCGTTTGGCTTAGTGGCCCAGTCTGAACCCCCAGGCAACACTCAAAAAAACACCACACTCCTGCCCAGGTTCTCCCAAGGCAGTTCAACCAAGTGCGAAGTCCAAAAGAAACCCAAACGGCTTACAGGCAAGGCCCTTTTAGCCTGCAGTCCCACTGCTGCCCCACCCACAGCCGCCGACAGGATCAGACCGAATGAACAGACGCAACCACTTGCCCAATCTCCACCACTTTAGCCTTCCTCAGGGTGTCCAGAAGCTTCACGCTGTCTCCCTGTGTCCCCAAAGGGAAGTTTCTGGGCAGATCCCGCCTGACAGAGATGCCTCTGTCTCACTGTGCCCAGCCGCAAGGAAGCTGTTACTCGTCCGCCATCTTGCTCCGCCCCCAATATAGATGAATCTTATAAACGTTGAGCAAAAGACGCCAGGCATGAAAGAGCACACACTTTATATAAAACACGAAAGCGGGCTGCCCTGACCTGTGGTTACACGTCAGGATAACAGTTACTCCTGGGCATTGGTGAGCAGAAGGAAGCACTACCGAGGTGCTAGTCAGGTGCCGTTTCTTAGCCTGGTTGCTGGTTACAAGGTTCTGTTCAGTTTGTAAAAGTTCGTCGAACCATAGGCTTAAGTGCATTATCAGTATATTGTAGTTCAATGAAAGATTTTTTTTTTGACGATACTGGCCAGATTAAGTTTATTGTTTCTACCACCTTCACAACTCTGGACGTCATTAGTAATGGTTGTCTAACAAAGCTGGTCAGCTGAGCCCATCGGCTACAGATAGTTCCTTTAGTTCATACATTTTGGCATTTCACACAGCAAAGAGCACTTTCTCATTATGATTTCAGGATGGGAGAGTCAATATCTTTATCTTAAAGCTGAAGCTAGAAATATCCCCCCTTAGGCTGCTGCAAATATCAACTGACATCTTGCTTATAGAGGGAGGTGTTCAACACAGGGACACTCTGAAACCCCTGATTCAAGCTGGAATCAGGACATGGATGAAAGACTCGTACAATTGCTGAATGAGTTATTAAGTGCTGGGCAGAGAAGCTCATCGTATGCTGTATATGTCATCTTATTTCACCGTCTCAACCCTGTGGGATAAACATTATTTCTCTCACTACCCAGATAAGGTGACTGAGATTCAGAGATCAGGGAGTAAGGTCACAGGGCCTTAGGGGACAGGCTGATACCTGAACAGGGTGCCTGCCCCATTCCAAAGTCCATCCCTCAGGAGCACCCTGCCTCTCAGTTAGGTAGAAAATGACTCAAGTTTTACTTTAATTTCTCTAAACATAGTGGTTTCCTTCTGAGGTAAGAATCATCCATTTAGCTGGCTTCAGAGTACCATTTCCCTTGTTGGGTTGACTTAGTGGTAAAAGAAAGTTTGAATGAAGTGGGTGGAGAGATCCAGAGAACAACAGGGGAGTCTCATGGGATCTTGTGATTTGGGGCTTTCATTGTGGCAGTTGTTATGCTTTCCAGGAATTGCATTTTGAATAAATAATTACCATGTCTGTGGAGGGGCATGTCTGCATTCTCCAACTTTCAATACTTATGGACTTAATTTATATGGTCTATCAATTATTTAAAACATACTTTCCTGTTGGTCAAGAGTTTCCCAGGAGTATAATAGCAAACAACGGTAGATGCAAATTTGTTAATATCCACTTTCACCTCTTTTGAAAGAATAATAAAAAGTCCAGATACTAGTCAAAAATCATTTTGACTAAAACAGACCTAGGAGCCCAGTGCTGGTCCTTGCAACCAAGATGTGACGTGGTCTGCCTTCTTTGCAAATTAGAGTTTTGCCAACATTGGTTGGCCTGATGCCTCTGACAGACACACAGAGAAAGACACAGGGCAGAAAAGTGGCAAAAGAACCAATACATGTGGTGCCAAGCATCATTTAGATACCTGCAATTCATGTCATCATTATTTTTAACTTTGAAAGAGAAACTTGAGGTCATAGAAGGCAAGAATCTTACTTAATGCCACAGAGATATTAAGTGGCAGAATCAAATTGAGGTCTGTTTCATGGGTAAGCAAATTTTTTTTCTGTAAAAGGGCCGGATACATTTTTGCTGGGCAATATGGTCTTTGTTGCAGTTCCTCAACCCTTCTGTTGTAATGTGAAAGTGGCTATAGACAATACACAAGCAAGCAGATGTGCTTGAATTCCAATAAAACTATTTATGGACACTCAAATTTGAACTTCTTATAGTTTTCATGCATCTTATATTTTTTGAAACAATGTTCAACTGTTTAAAAATATGAAGACCATTTTTAGCTTTTGGGTATACACAAACACATGGTGGGTCGTAGCTGATCTGTAGATTAGAGTTGGTTGACCCATTTTTTTTATCTGATTCCCAAGCTCATGCAATCTGTTTTGACTTAGCAGGTTGTTTTATCTAATGTTTCTTGGAATAGAAACCTCCCTGCCAATAGACTTGGCTTTATGCTCAGTCTGCTTTGACTGTTAAAAAGAGATTTTTGTATGTAGTGAAGGGATGGTGTGTGTGTGTGTGTGAGAAAGAGAGAGAGAAGAAAAGGACAAGAATAGACAGCAAACACATTAACTAATTTTTCCTCTTATTTCAGCTAATAGACAACAAACTTCAGTGATGTTGACCCTTCCGTTTTCAAAACCTAGGATATCTTAATACCTGTTTTTAAAGGGGAATTAAAGTAATGTCAACATTGAAATTGTAACAAGTTGGGAAGATTTTGCCATCTGTTTGCCGACTGGTAGAAGGAGTTCACTGATGCCTACCATGGAAAACTGTGACTGTTCACATTGGGTCATGAGTGATCTCAGGGAGTTTGCAGATGACATTTACTGAGGTTTGCATATAGTGTTTGTCTAGGTCCTACATGTTATCTGCTGGTTTATTTGGTTCCAGGGATGCCAACTCAGAGCATGGGAGGCACAGGAGTGTTTGTAACTAAACCAGGAGGTAACTGGGCACAGATTCCTCTATGGAGGAAAGGGCCCATTGGAAAATGTTGCATGAAGACAGGGGAGAAATGACTGGAATCATGAAATGCTAAATTGAAAGGAATCACTAGGTAAACCTAATTCATGAAAAGATAGACACCAAGATATTAGCCAGTTAGTATGAAAGCCAAGACTAGTATTTGAACAAATATTGATTTTTTCCCCCTCTATCTAGTATCAAGGCCTGTTAATATTGGTTTTCCCATGTAGAATTCAAAATAACAATATCAAACCATGAAATGCATAAAAGAAGTTCAAAAAAGTTCCAATTTTCCCCATAACTATTTCTAATATATTATACAGGAATAAAAATCAAATTTAGAGAATGAACTTTTTGCCCCTACTTTGTTAATAATGCTTTAAATAAGTAGATGATCTGCTTGGCCTTTCCCCAAAGCTTCTAGATTGATTTTTGATGATTTTGCTTAGAAACTCCCATGAAAACTCGTGTCCATGGAAACCATGGGTAACTCTTTGACACAGCGTGGATTACATGCTATCATGTGAAAATGTTCTGTTCCAAAAGTCTCTTGGAACTTGGAATGCATTTTTTTCTCGTAGAATGATGTTCCTAGGGGTGGTTGTCTTTCCAGGCCATCACAAAGGCCTGTTGGTTTCCCCAAGTGGCAGGCTGCAATGAGCATGCTCAGAGGCTGCTAGGCCCAAACTCCAGCCCTTGAAGAGACAGCTGGAAGGATTGGAAAGCCAGAGAGGCTCTGCTGTATCCTGTCCTCCTTTTGGGAAAACTTGGCAGCCCTAGTGTAGAGAGAGGGAGGAGGGTCTGTGGGAGTGGGGGCTTACTGGGGAAGCTAAGTTCTCCGTTGGAAACAACGGAGGAAGGCTCCATGTTCAAGGGAAAAGGAGGGGACAGGAAGCCTCTATTAAATTGTTTATAAGTTGAATTGTTTCTAAAGCCGGAACTGACAACTGTGTTTTTATAAAGTAGAAAAGGATGCAACAAGTTCCACAGCCCTCCTTCAGGAATACACAATACTTAAGAAGATCAGAATACAGTTTTCTTTGGACAGGTAGATTAAAAAAAAAAAAAAAAGGAATGTTAAGACAGTGTATACATTCTTCAAGTTTGAAGATTACTGGAAGTTATTACTGATGCCATTTTAACAGGACTGTAGCATTCATAGACTGTGGAATGGCTCAAATCACTGCCTAAGCAAGCAATTATTTTGTTTTTGCTTCTTGGGTTAGACAAGGAAGAATGTTTTTCATTCTATCAGCTGGGCTTTTATTGTTTTTCATGTTAGGACAAACGTTCTTTGAGAGGTGGGGTCTTGTTGGAGGAAATGTCAAGCTGTCCAGTTTAGATTTATTGGTGAATGTGGCAGGTGCCAAATGTTTAAGAAGTTGGTGTATGCATTTTTTTTCTTCCCTGGCAGACTTTTCTGGAATCAGAATACGTTCTCTGCAGGAAGAAAGCAAATGTGTTATACTTAAAACAGTGTATAAGAGAAAAACCTAAAGATTAAGGCTTGTGCTGGATGGATTTACATCATCTGAAAAGTATTTTATGCACCAAGTTCCAAAGTTAGGGAAGGCAGCTAAACGATAGACTGTCACTTAAGGCCTAGGCGTTGACTATGGTGTCTGGGTGGGCCAAAGAGAAATGATTTATGGGAGTATCATAAGATTTGCTGGCTCTAAAATATTTGCCCTCCAATGTCCAGAAATTCCCGCCTTTGGAATTGTACATGATCATAGCCTAACTTTCCCACTAAGAGCTCTCACAGGCCAGTCAAATTTCAGTGCGAACCTTTTGGCAGAGAATCCTCTGGAGGATTACATTATCTAAAAATGTCTAGGAATTTTGCATTCTTTCCATAATATATTCATATTTTATCTAACGTCACCCATCCTCAAATCTTTGAGTGAAACCAATGGTTCAGGAGGATGGGCCGTGTTTACCCTGCAGTCACCAGCACTCCCCAGAACCCTGTCTTGTTTCCTCAGAAGGAGGGGGATCCTATTTGGAGAAGCAAGGACATCAGTCATTGTCCAATCAGTGGTCTTGCCATTGTCTTTTGGCAAGGTACAGATGCTTTCTTGGAAGACTAATAGGTGAGTTTGTTTTCACCTTGGGGGAAATGCTTTATCAGAGGAGTTCATTGTCATTTTGGAAAACAGTATTCAAGGCTCTGAGGGATTGTAACTAGGAAATCTTTGGTGATGGGAATGGGTAAGGCTGAAAAATGTGAGATTTTGTCCTTGGAGGGGGACCTTAGGTGGAGATGTGGGGAATCTGGGTTGAAGGGGGAGGAGCCAGATGGGGCTGAGCGAGAAGCAGATGCGGAAAAAGTATGGAGGTGTGAGTCTAGGCAAGTGTTGCCCGAGGTTCTCTTGGTGGCTTTCAATTTTCCTGAATCTATCTCCAAGCCCAGGGCCCAGCTTCAACTCTAACCCAAGTCCTCTGTTGCAATAGTGGCATCTCCAGCTTGGACACTTAAGTCAATGCGTCTGAAATATTAGCACCCCTTGTTGTGAGCTAACAGTATTCTTTTCCTGCTGTATCTCAGCCTGCACCTTCTTGTCAGGTGCCCTGGCTTCCTCACTGACCCAGGCCCACCCTTTGCCTCCCTGTTCCAGCCAGAAACTGGGGCATAACTGTCACTTCTTTCTCCTACCCTCCCATGCACATGTCCAGTTGATCACAAAGTCTAAGTAGGCAACTCCAGAATGGCCTTTTATTCTCTGTAGAAATTACAGTTCCCGAATGGTAGAGAGTATAAAGACGAGCCCACCCACTTCTGGAGTAGGGCTGTGGAAGCTAAGAAAGTGTGGCGGCAAAAGGCCCAGGGGCACCAGCAGGATGCTGATACTGTGTCTAGGAAATATGGGGCAGGGGTCACCAGTGGAAGTTACAAGAGTATCTTGCACTTGAGCTTGGAGGTGTGGACGGACCCCCTGAGGGGAGCTGACCAGGGGTGCAGTCACTGCCCATGGGAGGAGGCGGGGATAGGGCCTGACGGGGGACACAGGGTGCTCTCCTGTCTCCCATCCTCTGATCTCCTGTCAGTGCTTCCTGTGGGCAAAGACCACCCAAAAGTCAGAGGGCACAGGAGTTCAGAGCTGGAAGCCAGAGGGGTCAGAGGCCTGGAACACAGAAAGGGTAGAGATGGGAGCAAAAGTGCTCCAGCAGGGAAGGAATAAAAAGAGAATGCCCAGTCCAGATCCATCTCTTCCCTTCAATACTTGAAAATTCAGCCTGAGTTCAAGATCAATATTTCTGTCTTAGAAAGCTGTGAACTCCCCGCCCTCAAACCAACTTTCCAGTTGTCCTAATTATCTCCAGTGTGTGCTCTAATTTCTTTTTATAAAACATTTCTTAACAATTCCAATGCTGGCGGATGGTGCTCAGGTGGGAGGAAGGGGCGTACCCACAGAAAGCACCCTTCCCCAGGGCTGTGGCTTCTTTTCCTCTACTCAAGACAGTACCTGGGACAGCATATAGAACAGATTTCACAGGGTGATTATGGAATTATCCGTATTTCATTAAGACAATCACTTGTATACATTGTTTAAAAAACTATTGAAAATATCTTTGTGGCACCCGATTAGATATTCAGAATAGGTGCTCAGTAGATATTTGTTGAAGGGGTGTTACTGGTGACACATACAATGGTGAATTTTTATGCAACAATGTACTGAATACAACAAGACCTCTGCAATTAGACCTGTTGGGGACGATGTCCTCACTATCACAATCTGCAACCTCATGCCCACCTTTCCAAGGTTTCTTCTTTTAGCTACTGGACACTGTTTCCATCTACCATGGAAGGACATACTCAAAACATGCAATCTCTGTGCTCCATGCAATCTCCTCAATGCTTAATCTTTTTATGCACAGTGGCCCAAATTCCAACTGCCAAGCACCTAATGCTCTCATCCAGGGGTCCCTTTGACCAGCAAGTCCACTCTGCTTCTGCATGAGGGAAGTTTCAGGCATCAGGGGGTTAAGGCCCATGGGAGCATCTCTGACCAATGACTTTCAAGAATTGGTGTGCCAAGACATGGTGCCTCTTCTCCCATGAGTGGGATGGCTCCAGGACGTGTGTAGGGCATTGTTTCATGGATTAATCTCTGGTTGTATTCAGTGCTAACTCATCTGTGATGCTTCCATTATTTGCTTCCTTCCTTCCTTTCCTGTCCCACTTCTTCACTTTCCTACCAGTGTTTTCTGGAATCACTTTCCAAATAAACTATTTGCACTGGAACTGTTATTTCAGGTTTGGCTTTTGGGGGGAACCTATCCTAAAATATTTCAATGTTCTCTTGCCTTTACATTTGGCATCATTTGTGTCTGTATTCCTTTCTATTTCTTTTTATAAACATTTAAAATGATATAGAAAACAAAGAATAAAACATGAAAGAATTCATGACCAATTCCCCTCCCATCTGCTCATTTGGGTCTACTCTGTTTCCCAGAAATGCCAACTGTTTGGTGTGTAGACTTCCAACTTCTTTCTTCATATCTACAAGTTTAAGAGTATAACTATATAAAAGCATGTGTGTATATACACATCAGCATATGTATGCCTATATACATACAAATGTATGCATTTACAATACACGTATGCAGTGATAAATGAATTTGAACACACATATATATGCAGTCCTTTTCACACAAATAAAATTGCACTTTGGATACTGCATAGAGACTTGCTTTTCCCTGCAAATTTATCACCCTGGTGTGCCCCAATAGAGTGCGATGTGCTGTAATTATTTAAACATTGCTCCTATTAATGAATGCTTAGAGTGCTGAATCTTTCCTCCCTGTTGCAAACAATGCTGCAATGACTGCACACACATCTCACGCACCGCTGTTAGTCATCCTATAGACGATTGTGCCTATTTCGGCTTTTTAGTTGAGTGTGCCTATTTCGGCTTTTTAGTTGTCAGTGATGGAAAACCCATCCTAAACTAGCTTAAACACAAAGCAAACTGGGTGAGAAGGTGAAATGGGCTTTAGAATCACCTGCCAGAGGCTCAAGAGGTGTTCCAGGGATAGGCCCCCTTCTCTCTGCTATCCTCTGGATGGTCTATCCTCTGGCCCATCCTTTTCAGTGGTTCTGCGGCTGCCAGGTGCTCTAGGCTCTGACCTTTAAAACTCTATGTATACTGGAAAACAGGGAGATTTTCTCTTGATAGCCCAAGAAAATGTCCCCAGATTGTGTCATGTTGACTCACATGTCCACATGTGGGTTTGTTATTGTGGTGAGGAGGATGTCATGAGTTGTAGGCCAGGCCTGGGCAAATGCCCCCTTGGGACACATACAAGAGATGGGGTTGGCAGGTGGGTCCCCTGAACTCTTCTCGCTGCTGTCATCAGAAGGGGAAACAAATGCTGCAAGACAAGGAAAGGAATTAATGCCCATTCAAGATGGATTTTCACAAGTCAAAATACAGGGTTAAAAGATGTATGCATTAATAATTTTGATAGCTGTTGGTATCTCAAAACTGTATCTCAAATTTTATTCCCCACACCAGTGGTGTTTGAAAAGACCTGTTACTAGGTTGCCTTTTCTAATTGTTTATAGTAGCTCCTTATATATTATGAAGATGAGGATTCTGAGCTCATGCAGGATGGGACCTCACTGTGATCTAGCATGGCACCTGTCAAGAAGTAGAAATCCAACAATTAGGTGTAATGTGAAGGAATACATTAAAGAGTGAACAAATGCATGAGTTAATAGTTTTGATTGTCCTGTTTTGTCCTAGGCCTGAGAAAGGGTAAAATATATGTCTTCCCATATACTTTTCTGGAAGTTTCTAGAAGTTTCTCTAAAGCTTTTCTATGAGCTGTGAGAAGTGTACAAGTTAGGTGAATACCATTCTGTATTCGTTTTCGGAAGTGCCCTGCATGTTCTCTGGTACTCACTCATCCTGTTGATCAGAGCAGGTGGCTACTGCGTGTGACTCAGACTCACACACACACATCCACTCCCTTTCGGTGTCACCCCAGGAGCTCTGTTGAGGCTTGAATCTGCCACGGGAGTCGCTAAGTACGTTGCCCAGTTAAACATCCAACCAGGATTTCATAGGAACTTGAGAATCATTGTTTTTGGCTGGAATCCTGGGTTTGAGGTTTCTTCGTGTAGGACTCTGAAGAAAGGATTTGGAAATGTTGTTGTCTCTAATCCCAAAGTATGTATCTGGGAGGCTGCCTTTGCCATCACCCATCTAATAACTCAGGCTCCCGGGGCCATTTCACCTAAGTGCATTCATTCTTTTGGTAGAGTCAAAAGAAACTGATCCAGGAGGCGGAGTACCTGGGTCCTGATCCCAGTTTCTACATGGGCAAGTTATTCAGCCCTTGCGGCCCCATTTTCCTTATCCTGAAATGAGATGATTGGACTCAATAATTTCTAAGTCCCTGTCCAACTTTGCAATTCTGAGTGAAATTCCAAATTCTGCTCTGCCACCAACAGTGTGTCCTCAGAGCTTTGCTCATTACTCATGAGAATGTCAACGTCTGAGTAAATAGATATTTTGGGGTCAGTTCTAAAAAGCCCAGAAGTACATATTTCATGTTGATTTTGGCACATGGACAAGCCCGAACAGGGCCGTGTCAAGCATTTTACCATGATAGCTGCTGCAGAAAGGCCAAATGAGGCTGTCTGGGTGAGCTGCTTGGAATGAGGACGACCAGTCCAACTGTTTTGGCACAGATGACCTTCAGGAGATGTGGACGGGCATGGCCTGGGAGTGGGTCTCCATCTCGTAAAGAAAGCATTCACATCCATATTGGAAATGATGTCTCAAAGCCACATTCTCAGACAATGGGGACAGCTGTAAATAGATCCACACAGTTATCCAAGCATAGCACAATATAAGTAAAGGAAAGCCAACTTAAATAGACTCAACCAGCGTTTTGGGTGAAAATGTTGACTATTGCTCATGCCTTCAGAATGGGAAGGTCTGTTCAGAATACTCACAACAGTGGGTCCTTGGGAGATGTCTGTAGCTTGGAGGGCTGGTTCTCACCACCTGCTAGCAGCCACCTTGCAAAGAAGAACCAGAGGCAAAGACCCTTTCAAAGGGGTGACCTCACACCTTGGAGGGCTTGGAGCACGGCTTGTTTGTTAGTCATCTGGTGAGTTTTTTAAAAAAGTATGTTAGGCCCCAAGAACATTTGACTGAGAGAATCATAACACATTATGGAAAATTATTTAATACACTAATGTGGTGGAATCTCCTTAAATATATATGTATGTTTAAGATTGTTCTTAACAATCTTCCTGCAAGTTTGAAATTATGCCAAAATAAAGTATATATATTTTGTATTTATCATATATGTAATTAAATAAAACAAATATATATAAGCATATATGTTATTTATAAAATATATATAATTAAATATTTATAAAATATATAATTAAATAAAGTATATATTTATATATATATAAAATATGTATATTTTTATTTATAAACTATATATAATTGAATAAAAATATATATTTTTTAATTTTGGCATAATTTCAAACTTGCAGGAAGATTGTTAAGAACTGTACAGAAATTCTTCTATACACACAAATTTATTTAGTGTTTGACCAGCCCTTCCTTCCCTCCCTTCCTCTGTCTTACTTTCTCATTTCATTTATATGTGGGATACACACACACACACACCTGTATGTATAACAGTTATGGGGGAATATGTATATCTAAATATCTGTGCTAAATATCTGTGAACTATCCCTTGGAGTTGTTTGAGAGTAAGTTGTAGACATATTTCTTTACCTGTAGATATTTCATCTCATATTTCCAAAAAACAAGGATACTCTCTCACATAACTCTAGTACCATTCTCCAAACCTGGAAATTAACATTGCCAGAGTCCTAGTATCTGTTCATAGACTTCATTCTCTTCCCCAGTTGTCCTAACAAATCCCTTATAGTAAAAGAAAGTCCTGGACCATGTTCTGCATTCACCTAATACATCTTTCATCCTTTTTTAACTTGGAAGAGTTTTTCAGTCTTTCTTTGCCTTTCATGGTATTTTTGATGAACCCAGACCAGTTATTCTGTGGAATGTCCCTCAATTTGGGTTTGTCTCCTGTTGTGGAATTTCCTTTTAGCTCTATAAACTGTCTCCTGAAATACAAGTGCCTGGTTGGGATGTGACTGGCGGCAGGAAACAGCTTCTCCAGCCTCGCAGCCTAAAGTTCATGCAAACGCTCCTCTGTCTTGTCTTGGAGGGGATTTTCCTCCAACATGGTTTCTCCCTCTGCAAAGGTTATGAGAAAATCAAATATTCCACTTGCTGGAAGTTGGACTTGTACTGTTTTTCCCACATACATAGAGTTGGATGTGACAAATGAATTCTTCAAATTTATCAAAGTGAAATTGTAGAAGCACCAAAGATGCATTAAGAGCAGATAGAAATAGATTTATGATGTATAACTTAGCTTCTTTGGAAAAATAAACTTTGAACTTTAAACAAACCTATGTAAAAATTAATTTTTGCAGCTTAATGAGTTTTTGGCTGGCAGTTTCTTTTTGTTTTATAGTTGAGTTCACTATAATAGGATTTATTCACTGTTGGTCTTCACTTGAAGAAATTTCATTATTTAGGCCCCCAAATTGCCTTATGTTAAATTAGTCTCCCCATAAACTGGTCCTATGGCCTGAACTATGGAAATGATAACGTTGCAAACTTCTAGTGACTCTAAATGTGATTTATGAAGTTCACTGACTCCCTACATTTCATTGTCACATTAGAAAGTGTCGAAGAAGATGGATGACATGGAGGGAGAGAGCGGCTCAAATGTTTCATCTGTGACTTGAGAGGCAAGAGAGAGTTTTCCCGAGGACTAGAGCATTTCTGGACAAACCTGCTGTCAGCTGAGAAATTCTCCCTCTGAGAACAAGGGAATTAGAAGCTTAGAAGTATAGTGATTGTTACAAACTATGTCAAATCTGGGAACTGTTAAAGATGTCATTCCTGTGATGAACCTCCATAAGCTCATCTACACACAAGGGGCACCTCTAGCTTTAACCAGTAATAAGAAGTCAACACATACAAATGCTTGCACGAATAACTTAATTCTTAGGACACATAAGAATTATGTCTGTTCTGAAACAATTGTCCGAGTGATGGCGTCTTTGGAATCCTGGGAGATTTGCACAGTTATATTTCTGTATAGTGTGAAAAAAAGTTATAATTTTTTTTTTACAGATTACCTTAGTTGTTTATATACCTCTCCCCCCCTTTTTAAAAAAACAATAAATCAATTTTTTTTAAGTGTAACATAAAGAATATTGTACTGGAAGCTAGAAAAAAGATATCCCAATTCTTTCTCATTTATCAGGAACAAGGTCCTTATTGTGTGACAGACAGGACATATACCCCTATGGAGCTACAGATGTAGGAGAAGAAAAGAAAGATTAAAAGAGAGACAAGTTTCCCTAATATTTAGTCCAGCATGAAGCATTTTAGAACAGAAGGAAGCACCAAGGATTATGGAAATGTGAGAAGCACCGTAGCTAACCCCACTGGCTCTGTGGTGGGAAACAATGGTGTGAACTCTCAGAGGAAGTCAGGACTGAGCTGAGTTTGCAGAATGAACAGAAGACGAGAGGTGGAGGATGCAGGGAGGGCGTCCTAGGCAGAAGCAGTAGCACATTCAGCACAGGTGTGCTACAGGCTGGGCTGGATGAGGGGCAGTAAGGGATTCCATATGGGTCGAGGCCGGGAGAGGAAAGACTCGAAGCTGAGCATGTAAGGAAGGGCCAACTGTGGAGAAGCTTGTAGATCACGAAGGTGCTTGGAATGTCACCTCAATGCTATGTGAAGTCATTCAAGAGACTTCAACAAAAAAGCAGTGTTGTCGAATGGACGAGGTTGGAAGGGACAGAGCCTGGAGGAGGCATAGCAGCACGACACTGTCACAGTAAAATTTCGAGCAGTAACAGTGCCCCACCCTGAGATGATGCCCCTGGAAACCGAGGACGTTTTATAGATTAGAAGAGTGTTTCAGAGATTTGGTGACTGATGGGATGTGAGATTTATTTGTTTATTTATTGACAGGGTCTTGCTTCATCACCTGGGCTAGAGTGCAGTGGCCTCATTAGAGCTCACTGCAACCCTGAACTTGTAGGCTCCAGTGATCCTCCTACCTCAGCCTCCCAAGAAGCTAGGACTACAAGTGTGTGCCACAGCTCCTGGCTAATTTTGCTATCTTGGTAGAGATGGGGTCTCACTGTTGCCCAGGTTTGTCTTAAGCTCTGTCCTCAAGCAATCCTCCTGCCTCAGCCTCCCAAAGTGGGGGGGATTAGAGGTGTGAGCCACTATACGTGGCTGGAATGTGAGCTTCATGAGGACACATCAATTAAGAATGACTCTAAGATTCAGTCTTTGGTGATGTTCCTATTCCTTAAAAGAGGGAATCTACTTGATTTAGAGGGCAAGATTCAGATTTCCACATGCGTAAGTATGATGTACCTGAGGAACATCCAAATGATGATATTTTGTGAGAAAACGGAGGTCAGATTCCAGATGGCAAAAGAACATCAAGCTGAAGATAAGACCTTTGGGGGCCATTGGTACACAGGTGGTGATAAAACAAACAGAAACTGACGAGCTGGGGAAAAGGTGTCGAATGAGACAAGCAGGAGACAGAAAACCAGCATTTCAGAAGTGGGATTAGGAAGAGGACTCTGACAAGAAGGGAGTGGGGAGAAACGGCAACAGGGTGGGAGGGAAGCCAGGAGGGGGCCAGGAGGGGGCCAGGAGGGGGTCGGGAAGGGGCTGGGAGGGTGCCAGGAGGGGGCCTGGAGGGGGCCGGGAGGGGGCCAGGAGGGGGCTGGGAGCCAGCACTAAGGGAAGGCGGTGAAGAGCATGTGGTCGTGGTTTCCCAGATGCAGACAGGTTCCTGCTATCAGATCTTAGAAGCAGCTCATTCTGAGAAATGTTACTTTATTTAGGGAAAATACTGTTTGGTGTAGTTTACTGAGATTTTGTTTCTAGACATTCTAGGTCTCCAGTGAGGTCTTCATGCTTTAAAAATGTGACTCTTGAATCTTTGTTCCACCTACTTACATTCATGCAGTGGATGGGTGGGGGGATTGTCTCTTTGTGTAGACATGTCCCCAAGTCCATGGGGACTTTAAGTTTTAGCCTGGTTGCATCTACATGTTCTCTCTTCAAAAAACAAAAAGTTTCCACAGGAAAATTCTGCTGTAAAATATTTATAGAAACTGGAATGGATAGTTCAGGCAAGGTGGCTCACACCTGTAATCCCAGCAACTCAGAAGGATGAGATTTATTTGAGCCTGGGAGTTAGAGGCTGTGCTGAACTACAAGGATGCCATCACTCAGCCTGTCTCTAAAATAACCCAGCCTCCCTGCCCTTCACAAACGGAAACGGATGGCATGAATGTGTACCAGCAGTGCCCCTGACACGCGTGGATCCTGGGAGGGGATGGTGGGGTGTTCCCTTGTGTCAGGGAGGAGGCAAGGACAAATGTGAAAATTGTCCCACATCATTACCTTTCCTTTTGGAGTCTATTTCTGGCTGCACAGAATGACGTCTGTAATCAATTTCAAGGCTTCTCAGGAAGGACGAGTAAATGCCAGCTATTCTTAGGACATATCGTCTGTTATCTATCTGAAAATGACCATTATGTTACTATTTTCTTATGGTTCCTTCCAGAGATATTCTGGAAGCATATTCTATTTCCTTTTTCCATATATATATATATATATATATATATATATATATGAATGTATATACAGTATACATTCTTTTCATTATATATATAATGCAGATAGGTTCCATATATATAACATGTATATGATGAAAAGAAGTATACTGTATATATGTATAAAGAAAACTATACTTTTCTTTTTTACTATCCAAACACATAATATTCTTTATTTTCCTCTTTTTCGTCTAATGCCACATTTCAGTGATTAGTTCCATATCATAGGTTGCCTTTTTAAAAATATTATTCCATTGTATGGATGGCCCATAATTTATTTAACTAGCTCCTTATTGATGGATCAGATGGATACAATTATTTCCAGTATTTTGATATTACAGGCAATTCTATAATACCTATTACCTTGGGATGTTATTGTGGAATCAAAGGGTATGAGGGATTTTAATGCAGAACTATCTGGTTGAATGAAGGGTGATTGGTTTGGACCTCAGGCATCACTTGGTCACTCAGTAGGGGGATGGCGGATGCATGCTGCTGGATGTAGACGTGCGGCCACACTTCTGTGTAGTCTAGTTCAGTAAAATAAAAGCAAGATCCAGGACAGAAATAGAATAGAACGTAACTCTTTTGGACCTGGTGACCCCCAGGTGAATGGCCGTTGTGTGGCAAGTGTTCTTAAAGATCCGACCCAGCCAATGATATGGTCCGTGACGTTGCACATGAACTCTGTATGCAAGATGCAAACTCCTGGGAAATTCTCAGCATCTTCCCATCAAGAGGGGAGGCTCCAGCAGCTCCCCCATACAAGCTTCTAGTCCCAGACAAGTGGCCTTTGGAAGGTAAGTCCTGGATTAAAGTCTAAAGTTGAAACTTTCACGGTAAAGGAACAAGTTCTGAGACTTCTTAAGTAGGTACCAAAGTCAGAGTGGTAAAATGAAAGCAATCCTCCAGTCAGATAAGATCCCCGTGTCTCTGTAGCCCCATTCTCCCGCCGCCTGTCCTCCCTCCAATGTCAAAGAGAGGAGATCAAGAGACAGCAGCACAAGAATTGAGAGTCACAAAATCAAGGTTTTCTGTGCAAGGAGTCCCACCCCTGAACCATAACAGTGCTTCCTGTGCCAGAGTCCCCAAACAGTAGGTGATGTTCTCGTGAGAAATTAGGTGTTTGTTTCAGCAGGAAAAGAGAAATAAAGGCACCCCCTTTTCCAACCTCCTGCACTTAAGCTGTTAACACAATAAGCATTTCTCTCCATGTTAACAGGTAAGGTCAAAGAGGGAAATGGGCTGGAGAAGAATGTTTTGAGTTACCCAGAGAAGAAGCCAATAGAGCGAATATCTAGTCATAGATATTTATTTCTCTTTCCGAGAACACTGGAGGTAGACTTTTCCTTTCCTGATCTATCATTTCTGGAATTCAGGAAGTATATGTGCAGTGGTAACTTACAGGGTCATGGGTTTCAGTTTCAGCTCCCCATTCTCTGGCTGGGTGATGACAGGTTTAATCCAATGGAGTTCAAAGTTTGCATTTATAAGGCAGGGGTAATAACACTACATACACCTCAAGGATAACCTGGGTAAGGGTGTGGCATGCTGCTTGGCACATACTAACTAGTCCATAACTATTAGCTGTCATTTTTAGTACTAATCCCATAGTGTCACTTGTGTGGCAACTTGGTTAGCACCAAAGCCAGCACTATATTCTAGTATCCATTGTCAGAATCTCTTGGGCATCTTCATCTCTTTGCTCCATTCTCCATGGATCATGTGTGGCTTCCATATGTGCAGACACAGCCCAGGTCATTGAATTGCTCGGTGGAAAGATGCAATGCATTTTACACACCTGGAAGCTAGGCTAGTGGTTTTTAAAAGATTTTAAAGTCCTTAGCCAGCAGTAGCAGCCCTGGAAGCTTGTTAAAAATGCAAATTCTCAAAACCTACCCCAAACCTCTGCAGTCGAAATCTCTGGGGTGGTGCTAAGCAGCCTGTGTCTTAACAAGCACCCGCTTCCCAAGAACCCAGGTGATACGGAGACGCGCTACAGTGTGAAAAACACTGATCTAGACTCAAGTTGCCACTGAACTTCTGTTATTTCCCATGGGAAGTGCTGGAGGGAAGGAGAGACCCAAAATGGCCTGCTGGTAGCTCACAGCCAAATTTGGGCAAACAGTTGAACAATCTTGCCTATTCTTGAATTCTCTCCCCTTTGGCTGGAAATAGCCTGTCAAACTGCAGACATTTCCTTTCCTCTTTCTCTCCCTGCTTCTCTCCCACAAGACACAAGATTGTTCCTGTCCAGGCATCTCAGCTTACCATTCCTTCCTCAAAGCCAATTAAAGGTCTCTAATCCCTCCTGTGTTTACCTAAAGGATGAATTTGATTGGAAAGGATGAACAAGAAGGGCAAAATCCTAGAAGGGCTTGGGAATTGAAAGTTTCTGCTCCAGTGGTGGGAACACACCCTCTCTCACTAAGCTTATTATGAACTGGTACATTTTTTGAATTACAATTATCCATCAGCCTGCCTCTTTCATCTAATGCCTGGATTGCACTTTCAAAGGCAGCTTCTGACTTTACCCTTGTATTCGTACACCCATACGAGATTCCTCTTCCACCCTGCCCTGCACTCCCTCAACCTCCAACTATATCTCAGGGCCCCTCCAAAGCAATAGTTTGAACCACGTGACATATCTATTTTATGGGTAGAAAGCAGTTGAATATCAGTAATTTCTTATGATTTGAGCTGAAGTGTGCATTTACCCGGGACCCATCATTCTGCCTTATTCAGAATTGAAGGTAGATTATTTTCTAAGACCTTCTAGGAACAGCAGATCATCTCTGTAAGACCAATTACAATCTGCCATTTCCTGGTTGGAGTCAATGTACAAGTAGCTTAACCTCCCAACCCTCATTTTTCTTATCTGTAAAAGGGGGAGTCTATTACCTTCCTTATGGACTGTTCTGGGAGTGAACAGGAAATCACAAATACAGTGCCTGAACTTTATTGTTCTCATATGCTTTATCATCTTTCTCTACCAAGGGCTGGAGATAACATTGTTATATTATCTCATATTTCTGCCTCTTCTGCTAACTCACACCTCTGTCCTATATATTTCCCAGTGTTTAATCTCTAAGTTATAATTGTGACTCATCCAGATTTTTGTTACTAGCTCTTAAACGGTATGTATTTTTATAAGATGATAAGGAAGTAAAATGCTTTTTCTGCTTTTAGTAACCGTGATTATTCTTGATATCAGAGAAATGTCAGATTCATTTATTTATGTGTTTTGGAATTTTAGTAGGAATAGAGAAGGCAGCCCAGTAAATGACTGGTCTGGTCTCATCATCAACTGGATTGTGCAGTCTTAGAGAACTGACTTACCTAACTCTGAGTGTCTTCATTTTCTTATTCCATATGTGAAGATTGCACTTATGCCTGAGTCTACCTTGCTGAGGATGGAAATGCCATTATGGGTAGAGCTAGTGTTTCATGAAAGTACTTTCAGCTTTTGAAACAGAGATGCTATATAGATACAAGATATTATTGCATTGAGAAATAATGATTCTTTGGCAATAGCCATGACATTAGGAAAACATCTTTTATTACAGTTCAAAGGAGAATGAGAAAGAAAAACAATTATTTTTCTTTTTTGGCTTTCAGTAGAATGGCCATCACCACAAAGAAGTTTAGGAGGGTGAAACGGGAGTATGAGTATTGTCAATGGCCTTTAAGAGCAAGGTCAAGAGTTACCTGCTCTTATTCCTCTTTCTAGTACACGGTGATATAGGAGCCCTGATGGATTGTCTTTCTGGCTTAATTGCTTGATGTTAAAAAAGGTAAGTGGGAATCTGATATCCTTTAAGTTGGACTGTTGACAAGTGACCCTGTGACTTTGTAAAGACTGGTGTTGATTGGAAATTTGCATGTGTTCCCAGCCAGCCTTTTATATGGAATCATTCTCTTCTTGGAAGTAAACAAGGAGAAACAGTTCAACTTTCCCATTGACAAACTGATGTGGCCTTTGCTTATAAACTGTTCTGTGGCTTATTTGTACCCTGAGAGTTAAATGATGACAGGTGTATGATGTTATGCATGAGCAATGAATTGGGAAGCCTCACTTCCCTTAATGGGAAGTTGTTTGTGTTTATATCCAGATGGGGAAAGTGATGTTTGAATGGGATGACTGGAATCTGAGGGCTTGATTTTTTTTTTTCTCTTCAAGTTAAAGTGCTTGTAGCTTTTTGTTTATATCAAACTATGCAGATGAAGTCCATGCACATAAAAATATGATATAGAACTGACAAATAAAAAATGTTCACTGACTTGGGTTCTTTGCCAGTTTTTGCCACACACCATGACAAGATCAACAGGCTTTGCTGAGTATAGATGTGTATTTTGAATTCCTTCCTCCCTTAAAAACATTCCACTGCCACTGATATCCCCACTCATGAGGCAGATAGCCAATAACCCTGTAGAGGTTCTTGGTTCTTCCTTTAAAAGTAAAATGTAAGTATGGCCTAGTCTTTTTCTACTCTCTTTCTGCTTTTCTGTTCATTACTGTAATTGCATGTGTACATTTAGAGCCCTATTTTTTTTTGTTTGTTTATGTTATTAGGCACAAGCATAAGCAGATCTATAAAAACAAAAGACAAAAACAAAAAAGAAAAAAGTAAAAAGTAAAAAAAAGTAAAAAAAAAAAAACCCCAAATACCACAACCCACCGAGTATATAGTAATATTGGTTCCATTTTTTAAATCTCTTTGTGAAAGGCAGATTATTAACATTACCAATAGCTGCTTTGAACTTATTAGTTAAGCAAATAAAAAGTGAATTAATACCTTACTAGCTAACCCCAATGTAAGTCAAAATTGAAAAATTCCATAGTGAATCATTTAATGTCAGCACAAAAGTGATTAGAATTTTTATTTTTTTGCATTTAAAATTTGATAAATGCTAGTTTTCTGGTGTTGATCTAAATATGTACACAACCATGATTTAATAAAAAAATAAGTAAATAAATAGATTTTGGCTTCCATAGAGATGATTTGATATAAAATACTTGTTTTCTTCGTAAAAATAGGGCGAGGCTTTTGTTTTGATTAGAGATGTAGGAACTGACTTCTGAGTAGGGATTAGGTAGATTTGGGTCTAGGAGTGCTTTACTTTGTAGTTCCCCAAAATACCCCACAGCTGAAATAGCTGTATGACCAGGACAGAAAGCTCGAGTTAGTCATCACAACTGCAGGGGGTGCCAAAAATGCATACACATTTTAAGAAAAGAAAAAAAAAACTGTATTAAAAATTGTAATACTTAATATATACCAATAACAAAAGACAAATGCAAGTCACATTTGACTTCTGCAATTACAAGAGGTGCTCAAAATGGTCACCATCAGCATCCAGACACTTCTGATTACAGTGAACTACTGCTTCTTGAGCAATGCTGACCAAAGTGTCCACTTGTAATGCTGCATGTGCTGTTTCAATTTCTTCCCAAAGTACCTCCAGGGGAGCCAGTTTTCTATGGCACACCACATCCTTTAACGGCCCCTAAAGATAGAGGTCAAGGGGTGTTAAGTCAGGAGGATACGGGGGAAACTCAACTACATTGCTTTGTCCTTTTCATTTTCCTGGCAAATTCTCATGAGGTAAGCTGTCATGTCTCGGTGGAAGTGTAGTGGGGTGCTATCTTGTTGGAATTAAATCGATCATTTCTCAAAAGTATATGAATTGCAGATAAAATGGGCACTTGACCAGTAATGGTACCTTCAAAAAAGAATGGTCCAATTAGTCCCCTTAATGCTAATACACAACACAGGTTGTGGCCCAGTAAATTGACTTCTTTTCCACAAGAAAGTATGCAGTTGTTAGGCGTGTTGCATATTCATGCCTCCATTGTCACTAGAGCTTTCCAATGTTCTTGAATTTCAAATATAGCTTCATAATGGTCTTGTGCTCCTTGAATGAAAACATTGCTTCTACTATTTTCTTTGATCATCCTGCCTGTGTCAGGGTGATGCTAGCATTCATTTGATTAATGTCATCTTTTGAGCGAACGACATACTACATATTGCCACCATAATTCAACTCAACTTTGAAAATTAACATCTTAGATAACATCTCTTAAAAAGTGTGTATGATTTTTTGGCATCCCCAGTATTTCAGATGCCACTAGGGGAGCGTGAGCTGGGAACTGTTGATTTTATTGTTAATGACATCTGGCCAAAGACATCAGTGTAACCCAGGTGTGGATGCCACTACACCCACTCACCAGGTTTCTAAGTATACCTCAGACTGAAGAACTAGTTGTGCCATCTTTAGAATTATGGTCATTTACATAATGAAGCTGGTAGGTCCAAACCAGCTTTTCTGCTCTCTCTGCTGGTTTGAGCTGTTTTCTGGCAACATAGTTTTCCCTTTCTTCTATCCTCTGAGAGAACAAAGCCATAATTAAAGGATTTTGAGTTTGTTGTGTTTTATGTTAGGTTAGCAAGGAGCATTATCTGAGAAGAGGCCACCTAGTAACGGTTTTCATCTAGACTGTCTCAGTTTATTCCCCAGTTCTGTCACTTGGGATATGGGTATACTAAGGCAGAGCACTTTGCTTCAGTTTTCTCATCTGTTAAATGGGGATGATGGAGGAAATGACATCAGCAAGATGGCAGAAAAGGAGATTTTAGCATTTGTCTCCTCAGAGGAACAGCAATTTGAACAACTATCCTCATGCAAAAATACCTTCACAAAAACTAAGAATCCAAGGGAGAGATTATAGCACAAAGGTTGAACACAGGAATAAGAAAAGTGCATTGAGAAGGGCTTGAAGGACAGTTTCACATTGCCCGTGTCAACCTTCCCCCTCTGTATGAAGGAAGGAGAGGAAAGGGAAGATTTGGCTTCTCTGCACACCTAACACAGGGTCTTGCCCTATAAATCCCAGCTACTCCCTCAGATCCAGGCATCAGGCCTACCTAGGCTCTAGCCCTGCACAGTGCCAGGGTTGTTTTGGACCTCAGCAAGGTACTAGCACACCAAATTCAACAACATATTAAAAGAATCATATTCCATGATCAAGGGAGGTTTGTCCCTGAGATATAAAGATGGTTCAACATATGTGTAAATCAATCAATGCCATATACTACATTAACAGAATAAAAAGCATATGGTCATCCACACAGATGCACAAAAAGCATTTGACAAAATTTGATGTTCTTTCATGATAAAAATTTTCGACATATTGGATATGGAAAGAACGCACCTCAATGTAATAGGGGCTGTATATGACAAGTCCATAGCTAACTTCTACTCAGTGAGGGAAAAGCTAAAACCTTTCCTCTAAGATTAGGAATAAGGAATAAGATAAGGATGCCCACTCTGGCCTCTTCTACTCAGCATAGATTTGGGAGTTCTAGCCAGATCAAATTAGTGAAGAAAAAGAAATAAAAGGCATCCATATTAGAAGAAGTAAAATTATCTCTGTTTGCAGATGACATGATCTTACATATAAAGAACTGAAAGACTCAACCAAAAAGCTGTTAGAACTAATAAACAACTTAGTAAATTCTCAGAATACAAAATCAACATACAAAAAGAAGTTATGTTTTATATACTAATAAATAACTATCCCCCAAATTAAGACAATTTCATAATTGTCTTAAAGGCATAAAACATTGATAAACTAAATTAGGAGACAGAAAAAATAAACAGAAATGGATTCTGTTTATTTATTAGTTCATGGATTGGAAGAATTTATATTGTTAACAAGCCCACACTATCTCTCCAAATCTACAGCTTCAATGTAATCTCTATCAAAATTCCAGTGGTAGTTTTTATAGAAGTAGAAAACACAATCTTAAAATTCAAGTTCCACAAAGAGCAAAGCTGGAAGTGTCACAGTATTTGATTTCAAAATATGCCACAGAGCTCTAGTAGTCAAAACATTATGGCACTGGCATAACAAGAGACACATAGAACAATGGAATAGAATAGAAATCCCAGAAATAAATTCATAGATTTATAATCAATTGATCTTTCACAAAAGTGCCAAGAAAGGATAGTCTCTTCAATAAATGGTGTTAGGAAACCTGGATATCCACATGTAGAAGAATGAAATTGGACCCTTTTCTCACACCATATGTAAAAATCAATTCAAAGTAGATTAACGACTTAAATGGAAGATGCAAAACTCTAAAATTACTAGAAGAAAATGTAATGAAAAAGCTTTCTAGCCTTGGTCAAGGCAATGACTTTTTTTGCATTGAGCCCAAAGGCAATAGACAAATGTGATTTCATCAAACCCAAAGCTTCTGTACAGCAAAAGAAACAATCAACAGAGTGAAGAGACAACCTGCAAGATGGAAGAAAATATTTGCCAACCATCCGATAACGGGCAAAATGCAAAATATATAAGAGCCAGGCATGTTGGCTCAAGTCTCTAATCCCAGCACTTTGGGAGGCTGATGTGAGAAGGTCACTTGAAGCCAGGAGTTCAAGAACAGCTTGCACAACATAGGGAGAACTCATCTCTACAAGAAAATTTAAAAATTAGCTCATGTGGTGATGGGCACCTATAGTGCTAGGTACTTGAGAGGCTGAGGCAGGATCACCTGAGCCTAGGATTTTGAGGCTTCAGTGAGCTGGGATTAGGCCACTGCACTCTTGGCTGGGTGACAGAGACAAACCCTGTTTCTAAAAAACAAACAAAGAAAAAACAAAACAAGACCCCCAAATATACACAACTCAGTAGCAAAAAACAAGTAACCCAACTGAAAATGGACAATGAATCTGAGTAGATGTTTTTCAAAAGAAGACACACAAATGGTCAAAAGGAACATGAAAAAATACTCAGCATTACCAGGCACTAGGGAAACGCAAATCAAAATTGCAATGAGGTATCACTTCATGCATGTTGGAATGGTTATTGTCAAAAAGATATAAGATAACAGTAGTGGCAAGGATGTGGAGAACTTTTGTATGCTATTCATTGGAATATAAATTGATGTAGGCATTATGACAAAGAGTTTGGAGCTTCCTTTAAAAATTAAAAGGTGCACTGCCTTATGATCCAGCACTCCCACTTCTGGGTATTTCCAAAGGAAATGAAGTCATGATGTCAAAGAGGTTTCTGAACTCCGTTGCTCACTGCAGCATTGTTCATAGCAGCCAAGATGGAGAATCAACCTAACCCTCCATGGATGGAGGACAAATGGACAAAGAAAATGCAATACACACACACACACACACACACACAGAATATTACTCAGCCTTAAAAAGGAAGGGAATCCCCCATGATTGAACTAATGTACACAGCTATGATTCAATAAAAAAAAATACCCAAGTTAAATAAATAAACTCTAATGGCTCACACTTACATAGCATTTGATGTGTGCCAGGCATTGTGATAATTGTCTTACATACATTAACTCATTTTATCTTCTCAGTAGCCCTTTGAGCTTATGTAATCACTAGGTCTTATTTTATATGTAAGGAAAATAAGGCACAGAGAAGTTGCATAACTTGCTGAAGATAACAGAGGTAATAAATGGGGGGGGGGATAGTGATTGAAACCAAGACATTCTGTTTCATGGCCTTTTCTGTAAACTATGCTATAATTTATAAATTTAATTTCCTCAATATTGTCTTCTCTTTAATTTTTCATCAAGCTCTACAATAAATCATTGCTTGCTAAAAAAAAAAAAAAAAGGAAGGGAATCCTGCCATTTGTAGCAACAGGAGATAAACCTGGAGTTAATTATGCTAAATGAAGTAAGTCATGCACACAAAGACAAATGCTGCATGATCTCACGTACACGTGGAATCTACAAAGTTGAACTCACGGAAACACAGAGTAGAATGGTGGTTCCCAGGGGATGAGGATGGAGGAAATGGGGAGATGTTTGGTCAAAGGGTTCAGAGTTTCAGTTATGCAGGAAGAATAAGTTCTGGGGATCTCAAGGACAGTGTGATGACCATAGTTAATACACTGTATGCCTGAAATTCTCTAAGAGAGTTAGATCTTAAATGTTCCAGCCACACACACAAAAGGAGAATGTGAAGTGATGGGTATGTTAATTACCTTGATTATGATAATCATTTCACAATATATGCATATGTTACAACATCATGTTGTACATTATAAATATGAATAGTTTTTCTTTGTCAGTTATACACCACTAATGTGGAAAAAATGGAGATGATGACAATATTGACAGTAGGGCTGTTGTGAAAGTTAAGTCAGTTGATTGACATAGAGTACTAGTAAGCTTTCCATAAACATTAGCCAGTGTTATTGATTTTTCTGCAAAGCTAAACTCAAGTGAGATGTTCCTGTCAACCTTAAGTACCAAAACTGGAGAAAGGAACCTCTGAGGATGAGTTGGGAAAGGAAAAGGGTTTGGCCAGTATGAGAAAAGACCATGACGTCGTTTTCTGGGGTCTTTACTGTTTGGGGTCGTTAGAAACCACATCAATTACAACTTTGCTACAAAGTTTTCAGCACAAACCATTTCAAATTTCTCCATTTTCAATACAACACTCACAATTTCTCATAATGTCGCATATTGAGATGCAACGTGGTGGTGGGGGAGAACAAGAGGGACGTCTGAAGTACAGGAAGGAAAGTTAGAACATTCAAGGGGAGGATAAGCCTCTATGGTCTTGCTCCTTAGAGGATGCTGACTTTGGGCTAAGGTCTTATGACTAAGGAAGAAAAACGACATTAGTGTTAGATGAATGGAAACCTTCCCATTCATTTGCTTCTGTGAGCAAATGCACATGGTGATAGAGAAAAATGCCAGGCTGAGAAGCAGGGAGAGATGCCAGCACCCGAGGGGGAAGCTGCCAGCCTGCACGAAAACTGGTCGCTGAACACGTGGATGAGCTGGGATGGGTTGAGGGGACCGTGTCTGCTACATCCACTGACTTAAAAGAGCTAATTTTCACACACGGAGTAATTAAATGGCAGAGATTGATGTCAATAAATTAACCATTTACTTTCTCAGTATCTCCCCTCCCTTTCCTTTTATAACATTATCTTACATTCTTTTGTTACTTTTTGTGCATCACTTTATGTTTTCAGATTTCTGTATCAGGCCTGTTGAAGGTGGAATCTTATGTGTCTATGTAACTAGCTACAATGTCTAAAGCTTGCTAATAGTAGGTAATTAATAATTATATCAAATTGCCAATTTTATGCCAAGACAGTGTTTTATTGATTGATTGATTGCAACAACCCCTTCTAAATGAAGGGCGCAATCTTTAGACATTACTTTGCTCCATATTCTTTTTATTTGTCTTACCTCTGTTTGCCTTCCTGAGGTGGTGCAGCGCATCTGTGGAGTCTTTTAATTTTTGTATCGATAGGGTTCTTGAAATATGAAGGAACTAAGATTCCTTCCTTCCAGGAAAGAAAAAGACAGTGCAGACAGAATGCTTTAATAGGCTGAGACCTGGGTTTGAAATTCAGGAACAGCAAATGCTGGGGTTGGCTGGCAGTTTCACGATGCCTGTTCCCGTCACACGCCATTTTGCCCCATGCCTGAGAGCTCACCTCAAAACGCTGCATCTTAGAAGGAGAGTACAGGTGAAACTTACTAAACGCAGAATACAAATGTCTTCATACAATAACTAAGAAAATTCCATGAAGGCTATGTTAAACAGTTTGATGAAAATATTTTAGATTGTATATGAAACCAGCACATTGTACCCCTTGATTGCACTAATGTACACAGCTCTGATTTGATTTAAAAAAAAAGAAAAACAAACAAACAAACAAAAAACGCTGACTCTGAAACTCTAATAGAAGCAAATTCCACCTTGGCTTTTGGTATAGATCATTTAAAGTGCCAGAGAAGAATTAGCAACCTCTCATGCAGATGGATAATTTTTCTACATCCCTTGTGAGAAAATTAACTTTTTTTCAATTCTCAATTCACATGATTTTCTCGGAAGTAGAATTCTGCCCAGATCCAGTGGGATTGCCATGCAAACGCTTTATTCAGTGTGAAGCATTTGTACGTCATAATAGTATGATGTAAAAATAAAAAGTAGATCAAAACACCTGTACGTGTTTTTAAAAAATTTTCAAACTGACTCTTACTGTAACAATGGGCGGCAGGAACCTTGTCCTTGGTCTGTAAGTGCCAGTGTTCTGTTCTCACTCAGAAGCATTACTAGCATTTAAAAAATGCTGAATAAATAATCGTTTGCTGAATAATAATTATTTTTTTCATGTTTGAAGATTTATTCATTCATTTATTTTTTAAATTTCAGATTAATCTGAAGGTACAAACAACTAGGTTACAATGTGTGCATCTGTTAGGTAGAGTTGCTTTTGCAGTTGTGTCCTGCATTGAAGAAGTGTGACATATGCCCTTACATCTGCCCCTTAAGTGGGAGCACACCCTTCCCACACCCTACTTCCACCCTCCTCTCTTGAGTTGAATTAAGTTTTTCTCTTCTGCGGGCATGCATGGTTTGTCTACTAGCTTCATATACATATTGACTACATTGGATATTTTCTTTTCCATTCTTGTGATACTTTACTAAGAAGAATGTTTTTCAACTCCATTCAGATTAGTACCAAAGACGTAACGTCTCTACCTTTTTTATGGCTGAATAGTATTTTGTGATATACACATACTGCAGTTTGTTAATCCATTCCTGGGTTGATCAGCATTTAGGTTCTTTCCACATCTTAGTGACTATAAATTGAACTGCAATAAACAATCTAGTGCAAATGTCCTTAAGATAAAATAATTTTTTTTCTTCTGGGTAGATGCCTAGTAATGGGATTGTGGGATCAAATGGAAGGTCTAATTTGAGTTCTTTGAGGATTCTCCATACTTCTTTCTAAAGAGTCTGTGTTAGTTTGCAGCCTCACCGACAGTGTAAAAGTGTTCCCTTCTCTCTACATCCACACCAGCATCTTCAGCTTTGGGACATTGGAATATGGGCTATTCTCAGTGGGGTTAAGTGACATCTCAGGGTGGTTTGGATTTGCATTTAGCTGATGATCAGGGATGATAAGCATTTTTTCGATATGTTTGTTATTGGATAAACAATTAAAAACATAAATGGTTTTTTAGTGGCTCTTGGAGAATGTGGTCCTGATAGCTGTCACAGTCTTCATCCAAGGCTGTAGACCTACTGAACCATAGGTATTGCTCTAGGATTTGCAGGATGATCAGTTACAGCCCCTTTTATGAGATGTACATGCCACCCTGTCCCTCATCCTGCCAGACACACATGCAATTAATTATAAAAAGACTATCTGAGTAAGCTTCTTACCTGATTATTTGAAATGTGTCTCTGCTGTTGGGTAAAGTTGGTCTGTTAGGAGTTGTCCAGCAGGATACTGTGATAGGGCACCATTGTTGATGTCCAACAAATATGTATCACACAATCACATAAATAATGAATCTCAAAAAAATTAAAAGTTTTATGTGACATTACTTATAAGAGATATGAAGACCACATAGACTATCCTCAGCAAATGTCATGATCCTGCAAAATATCTGTGTCCATATTATCTTTAATCCAATTAAAAGATTTAGGACTTTATTGCTTTATTCCTATTTAGAATACATAGGATCCAAAGTAATTCTAGAACATACTTTGAGGTGCCTGTAGCTGCAAATATAGTTCATATTTACAAAATAGTTTTTCCTTTTGGATGTTTACTTAGAGATATCATTTCATTAATTTTCAAAGGATTCTGGTCTGTTTGTTACAAGGACGGTAATTTCCACAGTAAACTCTTTTCTTGCATCATCAAATATTTATCTTAATAGAGAGTTCATTCATATTTAATTTGCTTTATTAATTTTAAAGGAATTAGAACGCAATAGACTTTATTAAATTTTACAAACCCCATGAAACATCATTTGCTCTTTTCTGAATGGTAGGAAGCGAGCACAGGGCCAGCCTCAGGGTCATCACTAATGTAATAATTATCGTTGCATTGCAGAAGTGTGTCTGTGTCAGTTCACTGCATGCCAAATGTACCAATTTCCACTTGTTGAATAGCCAGCATACCTAGTCTTTGGTTCTCATCAGAAGAGCGATTTCCTATTCATATCTAATTATCTTAACTGACTTCCTATTATGCCACATAGTAGATAAGAAATGCATCAGTTGAAGAGTGGTGAGAGCCACTGTGTAACACAGGGACTACAGGCATTTTACCACAAGGTTTATGAAAGTGAAGGATATTTATTTCCTGGGTATATTGTGTTATGAACCCTCAAACACATTCCTAATTCCAGTAACATGAGTGGTGGGGCTTTTCGTGTTCTTTTACTATGTAATGACTCTACCACTAATAGATAGTGATCTAATGCTGCTTTATTTGATTGACCATTGGCAGGAATGTGACTATTTTGCATCTGATTCCAATGGACACTGCTCTTTCTGGACCTCACCCATTGAAGGAAGAAGTTCTTTCTTTTAGGGGAGCAACTTCAAGAACCAACAGTTGCCTTTTAATAGGTAACCCAAGTTCAGACACTTCTGCAGCCATCTAAAGTCAATGCTACAGCGGATAGATTAATTACAGACAGATTAATTACAGGCAGATTAATTACAGGATTGTCTTTTGCTTTTAGTCAAAATTATCTGATTTCTCTTCCAAAAAAATATTTTGTTAGTCCATGATCTTATCTTTTCTTCTCTTTTTTCCTTTTTTTCTTTTCTTTTCTCTAATCAGCAGATCAAAACTTTGGGCCCTTTTTAATTCAAACATCACTTCAAAAGTTAACACATTTCAGTTCCAAAGCAATGCTTTTAACTTCTGTCCCATGGTCCATAAGGGGCTAAATCGATCTATAAACAGTGTCAGATGGTGTCTCACACATGGCACTTAAGAAACCTTACCCCTGATACTGCCTTGACCTCAGGGCCCCCTGGTCAGGTGGTCCCGGTAACACTGAACAGGGAGCCATCAAAGGAAGGGCCTATGCAGTCCCACGAGCCTGACAGCAGCTTGGACTCAGGGGTGAGGTGCGGCAATGGCTGGGAAAGGGTGTTGAAGACAGGGCAAGCATGGAATTGACATGCTCAGCGAGCATTTTTAGCTGGGCTTGTAGCATGACTGGCTTGGGCAGGTTTCAGGCTCGTTTTTCTTTTCCTACCCCTCCTGCTTTTCTGTTTATCTAGAAGCTTGCATTGGGAGCTGACCAAATTGGGGGTACTGTTCAAGGAAGCCCAAACCGGCAAGCTCAAAATGGGAGAGGCTTACAGTAGTTTTGTGGGGAAGTTGCAAAATTGTCATTTGTTGAATAGAGCAGCATTTTGATGTCGTAAAAATCCTGCGGAGTGTACAGCAGGTGCCGTTGGTTCCCTGGAGTTCCCTTGCAGGCAGCTCCCCTAAGCAACGGGAGCCTCTGAGACCTGGAAGTGGCTGGGCTGCTTGCAGGAGCTCTGGGAAATCCAGAAGCTTATGCCACTCCGGCAGGGGGAATGAACACCTGGCTTCTTGCCCCTTGTTGCACAATTCTGAGTTGTGGTCCACACAGCCTCTCAAGGGTCCCCGGTGGGGTTGTGCCCCCAGACCCCTACAGCCACAGACTCATGGACACGCGTTGTATCGGCTCTTTCCCTTCCCTATCTCACCGCTCCACTGTCTTGCTTCTGCTTCCTTGGATGCTTCTCAAATAAATAACCTGCACCCAAGTCTTTTTCTCACAGCTTGCTTTTGGGGAAACCCAGCTAAAGGCAATCAGATAAAAATTCAGTTGTCACATATTGAAAAGAATTAAAGGAACCTCATGAAAGCTCTGTTTTCCACAAAGTCGACTCCGCTGTACCTTGGTTTGGATTCCCCAGATGCAAATCCCAAGACAAAAATTTTAGTGTGAATAGTTTATTTGGGAGAGGATTCCAGGAAACACTGGTAGGGGAGTGGGAAGTGGGATAGAGAAGGGAAGGCAGGAATCAAGCCAATTACTGCTATGTGTGTGTAGCCGGAGCTCAGTCCTGTGGAGGGGGCTCTGGGACACTATAGAACGTGCCTCAGAGTGGGCCCCCTAAGTGGTAAAGAAGTTCAGGTGTCCACCGCCATCACTAATTGAGAACTACTCAAGGGATACTAACTTCCCAGCACTTCTAGGATGCCTTGTACTCAGACCAACCATGTGGTCATGGTCTAAGGAAGTAATAGGCCTTTGGGTACGGTCATTATGGAACTTATGAGATACACAGAAATTAAGCAAAGTGAAATCCATGTGGATGGAAAAAAGGGAAGCCCCTCCTCCCACAACATCGATAAGCTGAGCAGGTTAAAACTTGCACGAGTGAAAAAGAAAAAACTGTCGGCTGTTCAGTATTTCTTGGAAGTGAAATAATGGCCCATAACACCATCTCAAAACTATTGTAGTGACCCACCTGTAGAGATAAACACTGAGGGAATTTGGGAAAGGCATTAAAGTCCACTTTACATACTTTGAGACTCTAATATCCTACAAATTCATCTCTGAAATAAAGAAAATACGAAGAAATGACTGGTTCCTTCATTCAACAAATATTTGTAAAACCCTTCTATGTGCTGATACTGTGGAGAAGTGTGATGAAGATTAAGGATATGCTGCTTTTCATGGCCTTACAGGTGTGAGGACACTTCTGACCCATGAGGAGCACTGTGGTGACAAGCTCAGCAGGGCAACTTGTTGTCCTGATGTGGTTTCTCTAAACCTGACTTCTTGAGTTTGTGCAGAATTTGACACAAATTCAAGTTTGACTTCTTGTGTTGGACTGAGAATTGGGAGGCTGTGTTCCAGTTCCTTTCTGCCCTGGAAGAGCCATGTGACCTTGGAGAAGTCATCTTGCTTCCGACAGCTTTGGTTTGCTCTCATCAGGAATGAGGGAGCTGGTGTGGGATGCTCTGGGGGCCCTTCCTGCCTTGCAGTGTGGCGTCAGACAATCCATCTGTGAAGGGCTGTGGTCTCATAAATGTTAGCTCTGTGTGGCGTACTAGCTATGATGGGCTCTGATCTGGAGGTATTTCAGGTCAAAGGGGGTCTGAACTGTCAGAAAAGTTAGAGCTGAAAGTTTATTTTTGTAACTAATAGCAGAGAAGCTCAAGAAAACAACATGACTTGTGCAAGCCCAGCCTGCTAAGAGGCCTACGATTGGAGCCAGAGCCTTGTTTCATATTATTTAATTAAGGAATCTTTCTATTAGTCCCTGGATCACCATTCTTTTTTTTTTTTTTTTTTTGAGAAAGAGCCTCAAGCTGTCGCCCTGGGTAGAGTGCCATGGCATCACAGCTCACAGCAACCTCCAATTCCTGGGCTCAAGCGAGTCTCTTGCCTCCACCTCCCAAGTAGCTGGGACTACAGGCGCCCGCCACAACGCC
>CAUYON010131626.1:0-18907 GCA_963573935.1 Arctocebus calabarensis
CTGTCCACAGTGGATATGACGTTGGATGTGGACACAGCCAACAACCATCTCATCATTTCTGATGACCTGAAAAAGGTTCACTGTGGGAGTTCCCAGCAGAATAGAGAAGAGCATCCAGAGAGATTCAACTATTCTTTGTGTCTTCTGGGCGCCCCTTGGTTCACTTCTGGCCAATATTCGTGGGTGGTAAATGTGGGTATGAGCAAAGGATGCTATGTGGGGGGTTGCAAAGAATCAGTTAATCGGCAAGGGGACATCACACTGTCTTCAGATCAGGGCTTCTGGACTGTAGATTTGGTCAATGAAGAGCTCTACACGGCCAGCACAGTGCCTTTCACCAGCCTCTGGGGTAGCCTTCCATTATACCGGCTGGGAATTTTTCTGGATATGGAGGTGGGAACCATCTCCTTTTACAACGTCAGTGATGGGTCCCCTATCTTTACATTCACTGACATTTCTGCTGCAGAGCCACTGCGTGCACTTTTCTCTCCCGCTGATGTAGGGTATGATGACCAGGGCTTCCTGAGTGTCCTCTGAGGAATCCAGGAATCCCCTGTACTCAAGTTCATCCTGGGCAAGGGCATAACTTATGAGCCCAGGGTTATCTACAGAATCCCCTTGTGCGCATCATGAGAGACAATGACTCTTCTGCTTAAGGAAGATACAATAAAGAAATGGATTACTTAAGAATTATATTGATTAGGGAAAATGACACTTCAGTAATGATGTATTGGCATGTTCTTTACTACTTTTGTTTATATTTCTGCCAATAAATAATTTCAACTTTAAGGAAAAAAAAATAAAGATCCTAAGCTATTTAGTATCAGATCTAACAAAGAATATGCAGTTGCTTTATGGAGAAAAGTACAAGACATTATTGAAAGACCTAATGAAAATCTACTCGTTGGAAAGTATACCACATTCATGAATGGAGAGATCAAAAGCATGAAAATTTCAAATCTGTATCAAATGAATTTCAGAAATTCCCATGGAAGATTTATGTCCCTAAGTAGTTAATTTATATCTGAAGGTGGGAAAAGAAAGGGAACTTGTCTAACAAGATCTCAAGACTTAGTAAAAACTTCAAGTAATTGGCTCAGCGCCTGTGAAACAACGGGCTAAGGCACCAGCCATGTACACCTGAGCTGGCGGGTTCGAACCCAGCCCGGGTCCGCTAAACAACAATGGTTGTTTTTTGGCTGCAACCAAAAAAAAAATGGCCAGGCGTTGTGGTGGGCGCCTATAGTCCCAGCTACTTGGGAGGCGGAGGCAGGAGACTCGCTTGAGCCCAGGAATTGGAGGTTGTTGTGAGCTGTGATGCCACGGCACTCTATCCAGGGTGACAGCTTGAGGCTCTGTCTCAAAAAAAAAAAAAAAACAAAAACACTTCAAGTAATTGATGGGTAGGTTAGAGGTCACAGCAACCCAGTACTCCTACTGCAGCAAGCAGAGAAAAACATTAAAACACCAAGATGATATTTTAAACACCAAAACACTGTGCAAGCAATAAGGACTAAGGAATTGGATTTTCAGAAGGACAAACTCTTCTGAGAACTGATTGTCCCCTGAGGGCATTTGCTGATTCTGGGCCCAGAACTGAGGATTGGGTTTGGCTCATGCAGTGAGGGCTCTATTGGAAAAAAGAAAATCACGGAACTCTTGTTTAGAGGGTACATTGGATACCAAGACACCCCAAATACATGACTAGTTCTCACACAGGACATATACTGAACTCCAAAGCTGTGCATGGCATACTAGAAGTTCAGCCTTAGGCCTTCTAAAAAGCAGAGCAAAATCTGTAAGCTCACAATATTTAGGAGACAAATTTTCATTAGGGGGAGGGGCCTGCCATACCCAGAAAGCATATTAGTGGTTGCCTGGGTTGGGTGGGAATGGGATTGATTGATTATCAGATAGTCTTGTGTGTGTTGGCCACCCTTGTAAAATTTTGTAAATAAAGGTACATTGAACTACAATTTCCAATTTTCCCTAGGTATGGACTTTTGGGACACCCTGTAGAATTTATGAAGGACTTTTGCAACTCAATAATTTAAAAAGACAGGCTTGGTGCCCATGGCGCCAGCCACATGCACCGAGGCTGATGGATTGAACCCAGCCTGGGTCAGCTAAACAATGACAACTGTAATTAAAAAAAAAAAAATAGGCTCCGCGCCTGTGGCTCAACAGGCTAAGGCGCCAGCCATGTACACCTGAGCTGGTGGGTTCGAATCCAGCCTGGGCCTGCCAAACATGCAACCAAAAAATGGCCGGGCGTTGTGGCGGGCACCTGTAGTCCCAGCTACTTGAGAGGCGGAGGCAGGAGACTCGCTTGAGCCCAGGAATTGGAGGTTGCTGTGAGCTGTGATGCCATGGAACTCTATTCAGGGTGACAGCTTGTGGCTCTGTCTCAAAAAAAAAAAAAAAAAAAAAAGCTGGGCATTGTGACCGATGCTTGTAGTTCCAGCTACTTGGGAGGCTGAAGCAAGAAAATCACTTTAGCCCAAGAGTTGGAGGTTACTGTGAGCTGAGATGTCACAGCTCTCTATGGAGGGTGGTGGGTTCGAACCTGGCCCTGGCCAAACTGTGACAAAAAATAGCCAGTGGTGGGCGCCTGTGTCCCAGCTTTTTGGGAGGCTGATGCAAGAGAATTGCCGAAGAGCTGGAGGTTGCTGTGAGCTGTGATGCTACAGTACTCTACCCAGGGTGACAAAGAGAAAAAAAAGATACACAAATCAATAAACACATGAAAATGTTACATTAATCATTAGGGAAATGCAAACCAAAACTGCAATAAGGCGCCTCTTCTACTAGGATGGCTTTAATCAAGAAAATGGACAGCAATAAATGTTCTAAAGGATATGGAGAAAATTGGAACCCTCATATAATCCTGGTGACAATGTAAGATGGTGCAGCCACTTGGGAAGACAGTTTGGCAGTCCTCAGAAGTTAGAGCTGCCATATGATCCAGCATTTCTACTTCTGGATTTGTATACCTAGGATAACTAAAAACATGTCTGCACGTCTTGTACATGGATGTTCATAATGACCCCAAACTGGAAACAACCCAAATGTTCATCTGATCGATGGATAAACAAAATGTGGCATATTCATATAATGCAATACCATTGAGCCATAAATAGAATCCAGATAACAAAAGGCCACACACTCTATGATTCCACTTGTAAGTGTCCGTGATAGGCAAATCTATAGAAAGCTAAGTGGTTGCCAGAAGTTGGGAAGATGGGGAGTAACTGTTACTGGCTGGGTATGTGAATTTTTCTGGAGGTGATAAAAATGTAATTAGATATCGAGAGTGGTTGCACAACTGGGAATATACTAAAACCACTGGATTGTATACTTTGTGTTAGCTTTACGGTATATGAATTACTCTCAAAAAATTGTAAGAGCAGTTTGTCTTGCTACAATTTTCAATAATCAGTGTGTTGACAGGTTGATTGGCAAAGTCGGTGATGTGGGTTTCCTTTCTTGAGTTTATAGAGTTAAAAATTCAATGTAAACATCATCCAAAATATATTCCTCAAGAGGAAAAAAGTGCTGATAGATGCTGAACTTTAAATTTACTAAAAATCATTTAATTTTGTTCGTCTAAAATGGGTGAATTCTATGGTTTGTAAATTATACCACAAGAGAACTTTAAGAGGGAATTAAAAACACATTAGAGCTCCTTGGATGCATTTAACAGCAGAATGAACATAACAGACAACGGGATTAGTATTATACTTAAAGATAGAGCTGTAGAAACTATCAAAACAAGCAAAAAGTAAAGATACAATAAATAAGAACTACGCATACGAGATGTGGGACACGTGATAAATGTGTGATTGGAGTTCCAGAAGGAAAGAGAATGGGGTGCAAGCAGCATTTCATGAAGTAATTTAATGATGAGAACCTCCCAAAGCCGAGAAAAGACATCAACTTATAAATCCCCAAGACTCAGCAAAGCCCACATGAAATAAAAACAGTAAAAAAATAAAAAAAATTACCCGTAAGAACATCATGGTCAAACCGCTGGAAACCTTAGAAAGTCCTAAAGACAGGCAGAGAAACATAGCTCATGCTTGGAGGAGCTACAGTAAAACCAATGGCTGACTTTTTAGCAGAATCGGAAACCAGAAGATAGGAGAATGAATCTTTAAAGAACTTTGAAAACGAAAACTTCTCTGAAGACGAACGGCCAACCAACATATGAAAAAATGCTCATCGTCCCTAATCATCAGAGAAATGCAAAACAACCACCCTGAGATATCACCTAACCCCAGCTCACATCACAAAGTCCCAGAACGGCAGATGCTGGCACAGATACCAAGAGAAGGGAACTGGCGTACACTGTTAGTAGGATTGCAAACTCATACAGCCTCTTTGGAGAGAAGTACGGAGATTCCTCCAAGAATTCAAAATAGACCTTCCCTTTGATCCTGCAGTTCCTTTACTAGGCATCTACCCAGAAGAAATAAAGTATTTTATCGTAAGGACATTTGCACTAGATTTGTACATTGCAGTTCCATTTATAATCGCCCAGATGTGAAAACAACCCAAGTGCCTATCAACCCATGAATGGATTAATAAACTGCGGTACACGTATACCATGGACTACTATTCAGCCATAAAAATGGAGACTTTACATCTTTTGTAACAACTTGGATGGAGTTGGAGAACATTCTCTTAAGTATTACAAGAATGGAAAAGCAAGTAACCAATGTACTCAACACTAATATGAAGCCAGAAGACAAATTAATACCCGCCCACACAAGAGAGAATCTCAATTTAGTTCAAGCTGGGGGTAGAGAGGAGAAGAGAGGAAGGAAGATTAGTGTGCTCCCACCTAATGGGCACAAATGCGGGGGGGGTGTGTGTGACACAACTACACAGGGATCTCATCTAAATGCATTGTAACCTCATAGTTCCCTCATATGAATCTGAAATTTTAAAAAAGTTCTGCCAACTCTGAATTCCTTACTCAGTAAAAATATTCCTAATAATGAAGGCAAAACAAGGCATTTTCAAGACAGATAAAAGCTGAGAGCATTGGGTGCCAGCAGACCCGTGCTACAAAAAATATTTCAGGAAATACACATACTTCAAGGAAAATGACCCCAGATGAGAGTATGGAGCCCAAAGGAAAAATGAAAAGCAATGGGAAGGGCAAATATGTAGACTAATGCAAAAGAAAACTGATATTTAAGCAACAATAATGACAAGAAGAATACTTTTGTTGTGTACTTTGCAGAATGTGTAACAACAGTAATGGAGGGAAGTGGAGTTTAATTACATTATTTGGGAAGTGGTAAAAGTACTAATTAGAGAAAAGCTATAGTAAAGCATGGATATTTATCGTAATCTCTAGAGTACTAAAATAATTACAAGAATAAATAACTCAAAAATCTAAGATTCGAGGAGGAAATAGAAGATGAAAACATTCAATTAATCCAAAAGCAAGGACAAGAGGACCAAAGGAACAAAACATAGCACAAATTGGATAGCAAAAGGTTAACTAAACTCAACACTATTAGTAATTATATTAAATTTAAATGGGCTAAACAATCTGTCAAACTGGATAAAAAAATAAAAACCTGACATATGCAATTTATAAAACGGTGTAGGGACAGAAAGGGTGAAGTGAATGGAATAGTTACATAGATACAGCAAACAAAAAGATGTAGCTACCTCTGTACATAATACAAAGTAGACTTTGAGGCAAAAAGGTTTATTAGAGATGAAGGAGGCCGTTTTATTCTATAGGACATTTATAATGATGACAGGCTTATTCACTAGGGAAATATGACAGCCCTAAATTTCTATGTATCAGATGAACTAATACCTGTCCACACAAGAGAAAAACTCTATTAAATTCAAATTGGAGGAGAATTTGCCTGTGGCTTAAGGGGCTAAGGTGCCAGCCATGTACATCTGAGCTGGCAGGTATGAATCCAACCCGGGGCCGCCAAACAACAATGACGGCTGCAACCAAAAAATGGCCCGGCGTTGTGGCAGGCGCCCGTAGTCCCAGCTACCTGGGAGGCAGAGGCAGGAGACTCGCCTGAGCCCAGGAATTAGAGGTTGCTGTGAGCTGTGATGCCACAGCACTCTATCCAGGGTGACAGCTTGAGGTTCTGTCTCCAAAAAAAAAAAAAAAAATTCAAATTGAAGGAGGGAGTGGGAAGGGGGATTCATATGTTCCCACCTAATGGGCACCATGTAAGGGTATACGGCCCACCTCCTGGGTGTGGGAGGCAACTACAACAGGGACCTTACCTAACAAATGCAAACATTGTAACCTAATTGTACTCTCATAATCTGAAATTAAAAAAATTTTCTATGTATCTAACAACATAGCTTTAAATACAAGAAACTGAGCAAGCTCAAAGGAGAAATTGACAAATCCACAATCATAATCGAAGGGTCTTAACATGGCTCTCTCAGTAAATGAAAGAGCAGCTGGAAAACACACAAACACAGTAAGGAATAGCAGATTTGAGTAACAACCAACAGACCTAATGGACATGCATGAAAGCTATAGCCAGCAACTGCAGGTGCACATCCTTTTCAAGTATATGTGGGGTACGGGGGACTTTTAGCAAAATATGCTGGCCCATGTAGTAAGCCTCAACAAATTTCAAAGGAACGAACTACAAAGGGTATTCTCTGACCACAGTAGAATTAAACTAGAAATCAGTAATTGGAAGATAGCAAGAAAATCCCCAGAACAAGTTCAAACCTACAACCAACACTGGCAGCTGATTTTTTTTTTTTTTTTTTTTGAGACAGAGCCTCAAGCTGTCACCCTGGGTAGAGTGCTGTGGCTTCACAGCTCACAGCAACCTCCAATTCCTGGGCTCAAGCGAGTCTCCTGCCTCTGCTTCCCAAGTAGCTGGGACTACAGGCGCCCGCCACAACGCCATTTTTTTTTTGGTTGCAGCCATCATTGTTGTTTGGCGGGTTGGGCTGGATTCGAACCCGCCTTAGCCCGGTGAGCCACAGGCGCTGAGCCGGCAGCTGATTTTTTAAACGTGTACTTACTATGTACCAGAAACGAATTTTTACTAATCCTATGAGAAAAGACTAGTATTCCCATTTTATGATTAAGAAACTGAGGCACAGGAAGGTTAAGAAAATTGCCCAAGGTTGCATAGCTAATAAATGACAGAGCCAAAATTATGGAATATAGCTGCAACAGGCAGGTCGCGCTTGGCGTATTTTGGAAGTGTCTCTGCTTTTTCTCCTTAGATGGACCTGGCTCCCCAGCCCTGACGAGTAAGATAATTGGGTTGCCTGATAAGCAGAGGCTTAGCTGAAGCTCATCTATTCCTGTGTGTGTCCTCTGTGGCAGGCCTCTTAAAACAAGCAGAAGGTAGAGTTCCCAGGCCCCGACAAGCTCTCCATCCCCCAAACCATCTTTAAAACCTGCCGCTGTTAGCTGGTCTCTGTCCCTAAAGTCCTGGCTCGCTTTTTAGTCACCAGATGGGTGCAGTTTAAAACGGTCGGCAGGGGGCGCAGGTTCCCCTCCTTTAGGCGCCACTTTTGCAAACCCGGGGGACAGCTGCAGGTCCTCGTCAGTTTGAGGAGCTGTCAGCTCTGATCAGCAGCGTCGCGGGCTTCCTTCCTCTTTATCAGATCTGTCAGGGCTGCTGCGCGTTGCGAAGGCACCTCCGGCCTCCTTCCCTCCTTCCTGTGTCGAACCGACGTTCGCTACTAATCACACCTCCGCGCCTCCGCCGGCCGGGGCGGGGGACGGCCCGGTGCTTTGAGGTCGCCCGTGGGCTTTGGCGCCATCAGGCCGGACTGTTCGCACTTCTGCAAACTCTTATTCTCGGCCGGCGACCGCGCAGCTGGAGGAAGCGCTCGGCCGGCACAACTGACAGGTCCGGTGGCAGTTGCGTCGCGGCAGGGCGAGGGGCTCTGCTGCGGTTAGTCCGGGGCTGCTCGCGCCCCGCCTCTGTCGCCCCTCCAGGAGCCCCTGAACGCCTCCGGGGGGCTCAAAGGCTTGTGCCCGCCTCTGCGCCTGGTGCCGGCGTCCTCGCTCCCCCGAGCGCACGCAGGGGACATTGCAGACGCAAAGCAGGTCGCCTCGGAATAAGACAGGCCGCTGCAGTGGAACCGACAGGGAGAGCCTCTCGGAAGAGGAGGCTGGGCGGAGAGCTGGTGACGCCTTTGCCTCGAGCAAAACAGTCTCCTGTTTCACCTGCGTCCCCTGACTTCGAAGGGACTTGCTTCCCTGCCAGGAGGAGTGGCGTCCATTGAGGAGATGGCTTTGGGGCAGCTTTGGGGAGGAAAAAAAGAAAGTCAGGAACACATTTCTGATGCTATTTTTTATAAGAAATGGATAAACCTCAATTTTTTCAAGTGTTTCCTTTTCTCTGATTTCTTCAAATAACAAGAATAAATAATTTTCATAAACTTGACGTGCCAGTTACTGAGCTAAGGTATGCATATACATGTGTGTGTTTCCAGTGTTGTAACATTCTCAACAACCATCGAAGGAGAGGCTATCGCTATCCCGGTTGTTTAGGTGAGGAGCGTTAAGCATAGGTTAGATCATTTGCCCAGGTCGCACAGCTGGCAGTAGAGGGCTTCTGGCTCCAGGGCTTACCTCTGGCCCTGAGTTCCATGCCGTCACCTTCCCGGTGCTGGGAGAGGCACAAGTGAGGACTCGGGGAGGCTCATTTCTTGGCCCAGCGTGGGCTTTTCTGGCGGGAAGTTCGGGAGCCGGATGGAGGCGATGCAAGCAGAGCTGGTCGGTTCCATACGGTGCACCAAGGACGTTGGCGCCACATTCTCTGTGTAAAAGAGGGGGTCCTGGGTGGTGAGGGGGTACTTTGGGAAGGCAGAGAGGGCAGAGCGACCTCTCAGAGGAGGGGCAGAAGAGGGGCCCCCCTCCTTGGCTCAGAGATGGTCCTGCAGCTGCCTGCTGTCTGCAGAGGTCACTGTAAGCCAGTGAAAGGGCCTAGCGCGGATAAACGGAGGTTTCCCCGGTCCAGGAAGCTGTCGGAGAAGCAAAGCCCATTCCCTTCTTCCCGGGAAACACCTTTAAAAGTATGATTGCATCTTACTCTTTTAGGTAATTTACTGTAGAAGAATTGCTCCTCATCTAAATTTACAGATCCTTGAAGAATTCTGTGGCCTTTCCAGAATCTTGAAATTTACTATTATTTATTTATTTATTCTTGATAAAAATTTAAGTAAATCTAAATAAAACATAAAGTGAAGCCTAAATCACTGGTGTGCAGTATTGATTTGATTATCAATAGAGTTTTTTGTTTGTTTGTTTTTTGAGACAGAGCCTCAAGCTGTCACCCTGGATAGAGTGCCATGGCATTACAGCTCACAGCAACCTCCAACTCCTGGGCTCAAGCGAGTCTCCTGCCTCCGCCTCCCAAGTAGCTGAGACTACAGGCGCCCGCCACAACGCCCAGCCATTTTTTGGTTGCAGCCGTCATTGTGGTGTGGCGGGCTCAGGCTGGATTCAAACCTGCCAGCTCAGGTGTTCTTGGCTGGTACCTTAGCCGCTTGAGCCACAGGCGGCGAGCCTAGAGTTTTGTTTTTTAAAGACAAGTTCTGCAGTACTCCAAAGTTAACATTCAACTTGATATTCTAAACCAATATTCACAATCAGATGCTTTTTATACATCATGGTGATGTCAAGGTGGGAATACTTTACTACCCTTGTTTCCCAGAGGAAAGAACTAAGAATGAGTGACTTGTCCAAGGCTCCGTAGCTCATTAGTTGCAGAATGGCGGCTCCTTAGGACAGTGTTCTGGGGATTGGGCATAAACATGTGACAGCCACCAGGCAGGGACAGGGACCGCATCTTTACTTCCTTTTGTTGGCTTTTAGAGCTTTCCCTGACTTCATAAGGTTTAACAGATAATCCTTGGCATCCAGAGTTTTGATCTTATATTTAAAAATATGTTTATCTCATATTAATTAATTATGTGGGATGCTCCATTCATTAAAAAGTAACACTGTTGGCCAGGTGCAGTGGCTCAGGCCTTTAATCTCTGAACTTTGGGAGGCCAAGGCAGGAGGATTGCTTGAAGCCAGGAGTTCGAGTTCAGCCTGGGCAACATAGCGAGAAAGTGTCTCTACAGAACATTTAAAAATTAGCTGAGTGTGGTAGTGCCCAGCTGAGTCTGAGGTGGGAGGATCACTTGAGCCCAGGAATTCAAAGTTACAGTGAACTGGGCGGTGCCTGTGGCTCAAGGAGTAGGGCGCCAGCCCCATATATTGAAGGTGGTGGGTTCAAATCTGACCCTGGCCAAAAACTGCAACCCCCCCGCCCCACAAACAAAGTTACAGTGAGCTACGATTGTGCCACTGCACTTCACCATGGAAGACATAGTGCAACCCTGTCTCTTAAAAAAAGAAAAAAGGAACACTGTTTAGTGACTTCTCCTGGGTATAAGGCACTGGCTAGGTGTCAATAAATGGAGACACATCATTTCTGCCTTTCAGGAGCCTCCAGGATCATACGGGAGAGAAGATGTGAACACAAATAACCAAGCAATAAAAGCAGAAGGTGAGAAACAATTCACCAGAGACTGAATGTACTATTCATTCATTTATTCATTCACAAATATTTATCGAATCTATCTTGTGCATATTCGTAAAGGAAACTTTTCACTAGAAAACGAACAGAGCAGCAAGGAGAATTTGCCTTACAGGTTTTTAACTGTTTAAATGATTATCAAAGTAATTCTGCATATTGTAGAAATTTTGGAAAGTACAGAAAAGAGTAAAGGAACACACACACAAATTTCCCCCAAATTCACCACCCACAGGCAATGTATTTATAGTGTTTTCCAGCCTGTTGGCTAGGTTTTTTTTTTTTTTTTTAAGAATTTTAGAGTTTAATTTCTATTACAAATTGCTTATAGCATGTAAGCATTTTCCCGTGCCCTCTGAAACTTGATGATTGTGATACTATTCACCCAGTGCTTTCTGTCACAAGGGCCCATCCTAGCTGCTGCATTCATTTCTGGCAGCAGGACGTTTGGGGTGTGTCCAGCTTTTCAGCATCGCACATTGACAACTACAGTGCATGCATTCAAACGCAAGCTCTTCGGCTGTATTTCAACTTACAGGTTTCAGAGGAAATAATCAGAAACAGGAGCCAAAAGAAATACAAACATTTTAAGCAGATTGATAAAGATCACATTATTTGCCAGAAAGTTTCTGAGGAAATAGAAAAAAAAAAAAAGTGGATGAAAAGTAAGAACATTTTTCAGGCTTTTGATAAATATCACTAAGTGGCTTGTGGATTTATGTTATCAGTTGAAACATCCCCAGTGCCTGTGCCAATATCATCTTTTTTTTTTTTTTTTTTTGAGACGGAGTCTCACTATGTCGCCCTTGGTAGAGTGCTGTGGTGTCACAGCTCACAGCAACCTCCAACTCTTGGACCTGAGTGATTCTCTTGCCTCAGCCTCCCAAGTAGCTGGGACTACAGGTGCCTGCCACAACATCCAGTTAATTTTTTTTTTTTTTTTTTGAGACAGAGCCGCAAGTTGTCACCCTGGGTAGAGTGCTGTAGCATCACCGCTCACAGCAACCTCCAACTCCTGGGCTTAAGCGATTCTCTTGCCTCAGCCTCCCAAGTAGCTGGGACCACAGGCACCCACCACAGTGCCCGGCTATTTTTTGGTTGCAGCCATCATTGTTGTTTGGCGGGGCCGGGCTGGATTCGAACCCACCAGCTCAGGTATATGTGGCTGGCGCCTTAACCATTTGAGCCACAGGCGCCGAGCTCACCCAGCTAATTTTTGTTGCAGCTGTCATTGTTTAGAGGCCTGGGCGGGGTTTGAATGGGCCAGCCCAGGTGTATGTTGTTGGGCCCTAACCACTGAACTATGGGAGCTGAGCCCCAATACCATCCTTCATGTGTGGTGAACAGCACCTTTGCCAACTTAATATTATCTCATTGCAGCTCAGCACCTGTGGCTCAATGGGCTAAGGCGCCAGCCACGTGAGTGCCAATCCACCTGAGCTGGTGGATTTGAATCCAGCCCGGGCCCGCCAAACAACGACGGCTGCAACCAAAAAATGGCTGGGCGTTGTGGCGGGCGCCGGTAGTCCCAGCTACTTGGGAGATGGAGGCAGGAGACTCTCTTGAGCCCAGGAATTGGAGGTTGCTGTGAGCTGTGATGCCATAGCACTCTATCCAGGGCGGCAGCTTGAAGCTCTGTCTCCAAAAAAAAAAAAGAAAGTATTATTTCATTGCTATGTGCACGTCTTTGGCCCTTAGAGAGGCTGAGCATTTTCTACCTGTGTAAAAAGAAGAGAAAGAAAAAGAAAAGAATAATAAAAATAAAAACATAAAAACGGATACCCTGAGAGTTCTCCCCCTCCCAATATTTAATGGTCATTTATATTTGTTTTTATTGATTTTGCCTTTGTATTCATGGACAGCTTCATCTTTTCTTATCCACGTCTGTGGGTTCTTTATAAAGTAAGGGTTTTAACTATTGGTTTGTGGCATTTGCTGCAAACATCCTCTCATTTGTTTGTCTTTTAATTTTGCTTGTAGTTTTAAATACTTGAATTTTTAATTTTTATGTGGCACAGATCTGTCAAACATTTCCTTTGTGGTTTCTTCCATGGCTTCGAAGCTTAGAAAGCCCTTTGTGTGTAAAGAACAGCGGTGGAGGGAGAGCCCAGGTGAAGGATACCAAGGGGATCTGGTCTGGAGGCCAGAGGTGACACCATCCTGGGTGCATGGTGGGTTAAACTTCAGGACACTTTTTTTTTTTGAGACAGAGTTTCACTTTGTTGCCCTTAGTAGAGTGCTATGGTATCACAGGTCACAGCAACCTCAAACTATTGGGCTCGAATGATTCTCTTGCCTGAGCCTCCTAGGTAGCTGGGACTACAGGCACCCGCCACAATGTTCAGTTAGTTTTAGAGATAAAGTCTCACTCTGACTCAGGCTGGTCTTGAACCCGTGAGCTCAGCCACCTCGGCCTCCCAAGTCAGGGACCTGCAGGGTCAAAGAAGAGGAGAGTCATTGAAACTTTTGTGCAGGGAATGGCATATGGGAGGGTCTGCAAAACAGATTCTGTGTCTTCACCATGCTACCCAAGTGTGAAAATGTTTGATTTCTACTGAGAACAGTGTGGGAACCTGTTCCGGAAAGCTATCATGGGAAATGCAAAGTTCACCTCTTAGTCCCATAATTTCCAACAGAGGACCTTACGTGTGCCCCCAAATTTTTCAAAGATCATTAATTAAATTATTTTCTAAAGAAGTTCAAAGCACAGTACGTATATTCCTTTTTTTCACTCTTTTTTTGATCAACATAATTTAAGTGTGCCCCGGAAGTTTAACTATAGGTTCCAGTGTGCCGCGAGATAAAAAGGGTTGAGAAACACTGGCTTAGTAGAACTTGAGAGAATTTTCTCCCTTTCTTCTGAGTCTGCAGCTGTCTTGATGATGTTTCTGCTCTGATTCTGGGCTGCCAGCAACAGGAAGGCTCCTCCCGGCCTGCCAATTTCCTTCTGACTTCACAGCACATTGATACTTACAGCCTGTTTGCCCACCATGGCACCAACACCTTCCCCTTCCGCTTGGCATGGCTCCCCTCCAAGCCCAGCTGGACCGTGAACCTTGCGAGTTAGACCTGCACTTTTCAGCCCTAATGAAAACGGGAGTTTCAAAACTGATTCTGCTGGAGAAACCACACTCGAACAATTTGTGAAATCTCTGGAAAGGAGCTGTTCTGGGTGGCCAGATTTTTGGTGAAGGAAAAGCTTACTCCTTTGAGGACTGTATTTTACTTTCTGGTTAGACATCGTGTGGAACTGTGTTATACCTTTTGGTCCTTTTTTTCATTCTCCTTGAGAAGACAATAATACATTCTTAAATGGAATACTTAAATATGAAAAATTACCCAGAATCTTGCCTCCCAACACAAACATTCCATTTTTTTCCACCCTGCCTTCTGTGTGGGCATGCATTTTACAGGGTTGCAAATCATCACATCGACTCTCCTGTGGTTCTGTCCTTTTCGCTGACCAGATCATGTGCGTCTAGGTTTTATACGGTAGGCGTAAAATGATGATTTAAAATCACCTTTGCTGAAATACACAATTGTCTCTGTGGACATGGCACACACAGACTAGCATATATATCCTGAATGTACAGTTTGAATTCTTGGAAACAAAGTGCACCCATGTAACCAGTCCCAGGGTCAAGAAAGAGACCATCGCCAGCAGCTGGACCTGTGCCAGTCACTAACCTGCCCCTTCCAAAGGTAATCACTGCCTTGATTAATTTGGACTGCTTTTGACCTTTAGGTCAATAAAATCATGAAGTGTTTGGTTTGAATGTATCTCCCAAATTTCATGTGTTAGAAACGTAATCCTTAAATTCCTACAGGATATCCACGAAGTTCACGTGCAGTTTAAAATAATGTGCGATTTAAAATTGCACATGAACTTTATGGACACCCTATATGTTGCTGGTGTCTGGAGATGGAGATGTTGGGAGGTAATGAGGATTCATGAAGGTGATCATGGTGTGGGTCCCACGATGGGACTGGTGGCTTATCAGAAAGTAGATCTGAGCTGGCAGGCTCTTGCTTTCTTGCCAAAGCAGTAAAAAGACCCTCATCAGATGGAGCCTCTCAACTTTGACCTCCAGAACTATAAGAAGTCAATTTCTTTTCTTTATAAATTACCCAGTCTGTGATAGCAACAGAACATAGACTAAGACGTGTATCCTCTTCAGTATTTGCTCCCTTTGCTCAACATCATGTCTGTAAAATTCACATTGCTGCCTGGACACGGTCGTTCACACCTGTAATCCTAGCACTCTGGGAGGTTGAGGTGGGTGGATTGCCTGAGCTCACAGGTTTGAGACCAGTCTGAGCAAGAGTGAGACCCTATCACTTAAAAAAAAAAAAATAGCTGGGTGTTTAGGCTCAGCTACTTGGGAGGCTGAGACAAGAGAATCACTCGAGCCCACGAGTTTGAGGTTGCTGTGATACCACGGCACTCTACTGAGGGAGACAAAGTGAGACTCTGTCTCAAAAAAAAAAATTAAAATAAAATAAAATTCACATCGCTGTGTGTTGCAATAAATAGATCATTCACCACCTACAGTTTTCCATCGTAGGAGGCGTCTATCTATTCTATCTATTGCTATGGAACAAACTACCCCAAAACCCAATGACTTAAAACAATAACATTTATTCTCTCTCACAGTTTCTGTGGGTTAAGAATTTCGACAGAAGTCGGGCTGGGCATTTCTGGCCCAGGGCCTTTCATGAGGCTGCGGGCCTCTGACTGGGGCTAGAGGTCTCTGACTCTAAGAAGAGGCACTTGCATGGCTGGCGGCTGGTGGCCTCTGCTCCTCCCCACATGGGCTGTCCAAGGTGCGGCTTGGGTTTCTTCATGACATGGTGGCTGGGTTCTCCCAGAGAGAGTAATTGATAGAGAGACCAAGGCAAGAGCTGCAACATCTTTCACAAGCTGTCCTTGGAAGTCACACAAGGTCACTTCCATAACATTCTACTGGTCACCACACCAGGCCAATCCAGTGTGCAAGGGGACAGGGCGTGACTGTCCAGGGGACCAGGGTGTGACTACCAGGAGAGAGGCTTCCTGGGGGCCTTCTAGGGGGTTCTGCTGCTTATCCAGGTTTTCTGGCATCCCCTATTATGTGGTCATGCTGGAAATTATTTGCTATTGTACTTAACATGGACATGAACATCTTCGTGCAGACACGAACATCTTCATGCACACTGCTTCTTACTTCTGAAGTGGTTCTTAGAGATCCATCCCTGGGAATGGAATGCCTGAGTCATAAGATCTCAGCCCATTTGTGGTTACTGTTGCCAAAAAGATTACAGCGATTTTCAGTGCTGCTATAATGGCAAGCGAACAGACCAAGTCCACCTGAGCTTGGTCTGCGCTAGGCGATAAAGCTGCTAGACAAAACATTTACACCCAGAACACAAAATGATCTTCTGTACTCAAGAAAATGAAGGCTGGGCGCGGTGGCTCATGCCTGTAATCCTAGCACGTGGGAGGCCGAGGCTGGCGGGTTGTCTGAGTTCACGGGTTTGAGACCAGCCTGAGCCAGAGCAAGACCTTGTCTCTAAAAATAGCTGAGCATTGTGGTGGGCACATATAGTCCCAGCTACTCAGGAGGCTCAGGCAAGAGAATCACTTGAGCCCAACAGTTGAGGTTGCTGTTGCTATGAGCTATGACACCACAGCTCTCTACCAAGGGTGAGAAAGTGAGACTCTGTCTCAAAAAAAAAAAAAAAAAAAAAAGACCAGAAAATGGCAAACAGTAAACACTACTGTTGTGAGCGCCAACCCAGTGATGCCCAGTGCTTTGTGAAAAACTACAGATGCTTCCAAAAGATTCACTGATGTTTTCAAACCAAACTGGTTTTGCAGTTGCCTTTCCTGCCACCTTGGGGAAAGGCAGAGGTGAGGTACAAAGAGCAGGCACTTGGGAGGAATTTTAGCTCTACCACGTACCAGCTGAGTGAACTTGGGTGTGCACTGGTACCTGTGTGTCCTCAGAATCCCCATCAGTAAATAGGAATCGCACCACCCAACTCCCAGGGTAGTTGTGAGGACCAAGGTGATAATATAAGTAGCATTCCTGGCATCATACTTGCCACAGAGTGGGCACTCAGAAAATGTTGGTTTTTCCCTTTTTTACCTCTCCCATTTCTCTTCTTAGTTCACACATTTTACACTCAGTGGCTAAAAGACTTCCTGTGATATGTCCTTGGTTTCTCCTGAAGAAAAAAAAGTACAGTATTTTTTTTTTCTATTTAGACCAGCAATATGTTCACCATAGAAAAATCTGGAAACTGTGGGAAAGTACAAAGAAGGAAATAAAAATTACCCGCAATTTCACGCCCCAGAGCTGTCACTGTTAACACTTGGGTGTGTCTACTCCTGGGTGTTGGGACACTTCTTATTCTCAGAATTCTAAGGTGTGACTCCAGGGTAGGGTGATACTTCTGTTCTGGCCCCCTTGATGCTGGGTATGGGGGGAGCACTGGAGTCCCCCAGCTATGATGGGGGTCCCTGAGCTGGTCACACCTTTTGCTGCAGGAGTGGAAGCAGACAGGATTTCAAGACTCAAATCCTCACCACCTGCAAAAGAAGACCAGGAGTTCCCCTTTCCTCTGCAAAGCTCTGGCCTTGGGGATTGGCTACCCCAAACTCATCCACCTGTTTCTGGGTCTCAGTTTCCTCATCTGTTAAATGAGCAGCTGTGCCTTGGTTTCCACGTGTAACACTGTGTGGCATGAGTGGTGCCTGCCTGTGAAAGAAAAAGTGCTTTGTAGCTAACAATCGTGTGTAGCCTTTATTTCTTCAATGTCCTTACCATATTCTTCTAAGAGCCAGCCGGCCATCACTTCAGCACCTGAACCATTTCTTGTCAGCCTCCTCAGATATCCTAGAGTGCTTTTGTGAGGCAAGGAGCCCGAGAGAGCGTGAAACCATTCGGGTAGAGGCCTCTGAGGGGACCTTAGAGTTGTAGTAGCACCCTCAGTAGAGAGAGATTATCCAGGTTGAGATCCCAGCTCAGTCACTTACTGGCTGTGTGACCTGGAGAAGTTACTTAACTTCTCTGTGCCTCACTCATTTCTTTCTTTCTTTCTTTTTTTTTTTTTTTGCAGTTTTTTTTGGGGATGGGGCTGGTGCCCTACTCCTTGAGCCACAGGTGGCGCCCATCACTCATTTCTAACTTACGAAGATGATAATAATATGGGGATTTTCCAGGTGTGGTGGCTCATGCCAGTAATCCCAGAACTTGGGAGACCGAGGTGGGTGGATTTCTTGGGATTGCTTGGGCTCAGAAGTTCAAGACCAGCCTGAGCAAGCGGGAGACTCCATCTCTAAAAAATATCTGGGCATTGTGGCGGGCACCTGTAGTCCCAGCTTCTTGGGAGGATGAGGCAAGAGAATTGCTTAAGCCCAAGAGTTTGAGGTTGCTGTGAGCTGTGATGCCATGGCACTCTACTGGGGCAACAAAGTGAGACTCTGTTTCAAAAAAAAAAAAAACAACAAACTAATAATGTGGGAATTAAATTGTGTGCAGATTAAGTGAGTTAATATACACGAAGCCCTTGAACAATGTTTGGCACATAGTAGGTGCTCTGTGAGTATTAGACAGTATTGTTACAGTGCCTGAGGGTAGTAAGTGCCTAAGACATGCACCATTAGAATTGTCAGCAGTTTATAAAAATGTAGGAGTGTTTGACATGAAAAGTGAAAGTTTCCCCTGCCCCACCTAATCTCCCTCTCCAGAAGAAACCACTGTGAACGGTTCCCTGAGCCCCCTTCCGGATCGTTCTTTAGAAATACACAATGGTTATTTCCATATAGTATTTTATTTTTAAAGCACTATATCATGCATATTGTTCTGCAACTTGCATTTAAATTCACCACATCACAGGCACACTTTCACGTCAGGACGTACAAGTTTACAGCGGTGAAATTCATGCCACCAGCCCCCTACTGATGGGCAGTTAGGCCTCTTTCTATAATGTTTCTCACTGCAAGAGTAGCAGTTTTGAGGCTGAGAGGGTAGAGAGAAAACAAGTGCGTAGATGGACCTGGAGGCCCTTTCTCACCAAAAATTAGTTAAACATTTGTATTATAAAAAAATTTAGGTTCGGTGCCTGTGGCTCAACGGGCTAAGGCGCCAGCCACGTACACCTGAGCTGGTGGGTTTGAATCCAGCCTGGGCCCGCCAAACAACAATGACGGCTGCAACCAAAAAAAATGGCCAGGCGTTGTGGCGGGCGCCTGTAGTCCCAGCTACTTGGGAGGCAGAGGCAGGAGACTCGCTTGAGCCCAGGAATTGGAGGTTGCTGTGAGCTGTGATGCCATGGCACTCTCTCCAGGGTGACAGCTTGAG
>CAUYON010131629.1:0-14007 GCA_963573935.1 Arctocebus calabarensis
CCAATTAAAAACATTCAGTGGGGAAAAGATTCCCTATTTAACAAGTGGTGCTGGGTGAACTGGCCAGTGACCTGTAGAAGACTGAAACTGGACCCACAACTTTCACCATTATCCAAGATAGACTCTCACTGGATCAAAGATTTAAACTTAAGACATGAAACTATAAAAATACTAGAAGAATTTGCAGGGAAAACTCTTGAAAGAATCGGCCTGGGTGAAGTTTTTATGAGGAGGACTCCCAGGCAATTGAAGCAATATCAAAAATACACTACTGGGACCTGATCAAACTAAAAAGCTTCTGCACTGCTAAGAACACAGTAAGTGTAGCAGGCAGAGAGCCCTAAGATTGGGGGAAAATATTTGCAGGTTATACCTCCAACAAAGGTATAATAACCAGAATACACAGAGAACTCAATCGTATTAGCAACAAAAGAACTAGTGATCTCATCTCAGGGTGGGAAAAGAACTTGAAGAGAAACTTCTCTAAAGAAGACAGGTGCACAGCCTACAAGCACATGAAAAACTGCTCATCATCCTTAATCATCAGAGAAATGCAAATCAAAACTACCTTGAGATATCATCTAACTCGAGTAAGATTAGCCCACATAACAAAATACTAAAACCAGAGATGCTGGCATGGATGTGGAGAAAAGGGAACACTTCTACATTCCTGGTGGAAATGCAAACTAATATATTCCTTTTGGAAGAATGTTTGGAGAATACTTAGAGATCTAAAGATTGATTTGGCATTCACTCCTATAATTCCTTTACTAGGTATACATTCAGAAGACCAAAAATCACATCACAATAAAGATATATGTACCAGAAGGTTTATTGCAGCCCAATTCATAATTGCTAAGTCGTGGAAGAAGCCCAAGTGCCCATCAACCCACGAATGGATTAATAAATTGTAGTACCTGTATACCATGGAATACAATGCAGCCTTAAATAAAGATGGAGACTTTACCTCTTTCATGTTTACATGGATGGAGCTGTAACATATTCTTCTTAGCAAAGTATCTCAAGAATGGAAGAAAAAGTATCCAAAGTACTCAGCCCTACTATGAAGCTAATCTATATTCATATGAATGCTAAAACCCAGTTATAGCACAAGAAATGGGGAGTGGGGGAAAGGAGGGGCGGGGATGGGAGAAGATGGGTGGAGGGAGGGTGATTAGTGGGATCACACTTATGGTGCATTTAGAAGGGTACCAGTGAAACTTACTAAATGCAGAATATAAATGTCTTCATATAGTGATTAAAAGGCCAAGTAGGCTGTGTTAAATAGTTCAATGAAGATATTTCAGATTGTATATGAAGTCAGCATATTGTGCCCCATCATTGCACCAATGTACACGATTATGATTTAATAAAAATAAACAAAAATCATAACACCCACAGACTGATCAATTCTCTCAATTAATGTGAGTGGTTGAAATTTTCCTCTAAAGAAAATGTATCCTGGCTGACTGGATACATAAACTTGAATCAGATACCTACTGTATTCAAGAATCTCACCTTAATTTAAAGGATAAAAATAGACTCAGGGTGAAGGGATGGACTTGTATATTACAGGCAAATGGAAACCAGAAAAAAGCAGGGGTTGCAATTTTAGTAGCAGATACAATTGGATTTAAACCAACAAAGATAAAGAAAGATAAGGACAGTCACTACATATTTGTCAAGGGAAACAATAACATGAAGAGATTTCAATAATTGACATTTATTCACCCTACCAGAATGGTCCTCAATTCATAAAGCAAACCCCAAAGGATATAAACAACTTGATATCTTCCTGCACTATAATAGTTGGAGATTTTAACACCCCTTTGACAGTTTTGGATAGATCCTCCAAGAAGAAACTAAACAAAAAAAATATTAAACTAATACCTGACTATAGAACAAATGAACTTTACAGACCAGTAAAGAACATTTCACCCTAATAAAAATGAATATACATTCTTCTCATCAGCCCATGGGTCATCCTCCAAAATGGATCATATCCTAGGACACAAGTGTAACCTCTGCAAATTTAAAAGTGTAGAAATTATTCCTTGTGTCTTCTTGGACAACCCAGGAGTAAAAGTTGAACTCAATAACAATGGGAATATTCATACTCAAACAAAGTCATGGAAGCTAAATAATCTTAGGCTGAATGATAGCTGGGTCAAAGATGAGATTAAGAAAGAAATCACCAAATTTTGGAGCAAAATGATAATGAAAACACAAATTATCAAAACCTGTGGGATACTGCAAAGGCAGTTCTAAGAGGGAAGTTTATAGCATTGGAAGCCTTCCTCCAGAAAACAAAAAGAGAAGAATCCAACAACCTAATGCATCATCTCAAGCAACTGGAAAAGGAAGAACATTACAACCCCAAATCCAACACAAAAAAAGAAATAACTAAAATTAGGTCAAAATTAAATGAAATTGAAAACAACAGAATCATTCAGAAGATCAATGAAACAAAAAGTTGGTTTTTTTGAAAAGATTAACAAAATTTATAAACCTTTGGCCAACCTCACCAGAAATAGAAAAGTAAAATTGCTAATACTGTCTATCATAAACAATAAAGGAGAAATAACAACAGACACTTCAGAAATGAAAAAAATTCTCAAAGATTACTACAAAAATCTTTATTCCCAGAAATATGAAAATCTGAAGGAAATGGACCAATACCTGGAAGCATGCCACCTTCATAGACTCAACCAGAAAGAATTAGAAATCTTGACTAGACCTCTATCAACCACTGAAATAGCATCAACAATACGAAATCTCCCTAAAAAGAAAAGTCCAGGACCAGATGGCTTCCCATCTGAATTCTATCAAACCTTTCAAAAGGAACTCGTACCTATATTATACAATGTTTTCCAAAGCATAGAAAAAGAAGGAATACTTCACAACACATTCTACGAAACAAATATCACCCGGATCCCCAAACCAGGAAAGGATCCAACAAAGAAAGATAATTATAGACCAATATCATTAACGAATATCAATGCAAAAATATTCAATAAGATCTTAGCAAACAGGATCCAACAACACACCAAAAATCATACATCATGATCAAGCTGGTTTTACTCCAGGGTTACAGGGTTGGTTCAACATACGCAAATCTATAAATATAATACATCACATCAATAAAATAAAAACAAAGACCATATGATTCTCTCAATTGATACAGAAAAAGCCTTTGATAATATCCAGTATCCTTTCATGATCAGAATTCTTAACAAAATAAGCATAAAAGGGACGTTTCTTAAACTAATAGAGGCCATCAACAGCAAACCCACAGCCAATATCATATTGAATGGTGTAAAATTGAAAACATTTCCACACAGATCAGGAATGAGTCAAGGATGCCCACTGTCTCCACTGCTATTCAACATAGTAATGGAAGTCTTAGCCATCACAATCAGGCAAGAGAAGGAAAGCAAGGGTATCCAAATAGGGTCAGAGGAGATCAAACTCTCACTCTTTGCTGATGACATGATCCTATACCTGAAGGGTCTCCACTTCAAAACTCTTAGATGTGATCAAGGAATACAGCAGTGTCTCAGGATACAAAATCAATACTTCCAAGTCAGTAGCTTCTATATAACCCAACAATAGTCAAGGTGAAAAAATAATCAAGGACTCTATTCCTTTTACAATAGTGCCAAAGAAGATGAAATATCTGAGAATTTGCCTAACAAAGGAAGTGAAAAATCTCTATAAAGAGAACTATGAAACTATGAGAGAAGAAATACCTGAAGATGCTAACAAATGGAAAAACATACCATGCTCATGGCTGGAAAGAATCAACATTGTCATAATGTCCATACTACCCAAAACAATCTACAGATTTAATGCAATCCCTATTAAAGAACCATTGTCATACTTTAAAGAACTTGAAAAAATAGTACTTCATTTTATATGGAATCAGAAAAAAACTCAAATAGCAAATATATTACTCAGAAATAAGAACAAATCAAGAGGTATCATATTACCAGCTTTCAGGCTATACTATAGATCTATAGTGATCATAACAGCATGATACTGGCCCAAAAACAGAGTGGTAGATTTATGGAACAGAACAGAGAACCAAGAGATGAACCCAGTTGCTTATCATCATTTTGATCTTTGACAAGCCTATAAAAAATAATCAGTTGGGGAAAGAAACCCTATTTAACAAATGGTGCTGGGTGAACCTGATGGTGACCTATAGAAGACTGAAACTGGACTCACACCTTTCACCATTATCAAAAATTGATTCTCACAGAATAAAAGATTTAAACTTAAGACGTGAAACTATAAAAATAACTGGAAGAGAGTGCAGGTAAAAAACTTGAAGAAGTTGGCCTGGAAGAATATTTTATGAGGACTCTCCCAGCAATTGAAGCAACACCAAAAATACATTACTGGGATCCGATCAAACTAAAATACTTCTGCACAGCCAAGAGCACAGTAAGTAAAGCAAACGGACAACCTTCAGAATGGGAGAAAAATTTTGCAGGTTATGCTTCTGACAAAGGTTTTAGAATCTACAGTGAACTCAAAACAAATCAATAAGAAAAGAATAAATAACCCCATTTCTATGTGGGCAAGAGAATTGAACAGAAACTTTTCTGATGAAGACAGGCGCATGGCCTACGAACACATGAAAAAATGCTCATCCTTAGTCATCAGAGAAATGCAAATCAAAACTGCTTTGAGATATCATCTAACTTCAGTAAAAATAGCCCACATCACAAAATCCCAAAACTACAGATGTTAGCGTGGATGTGCTGAGAAGGGAATGCTTCTACACTGCTGGTGGGAATGCAAGCTAATATGACCTTTTTGGAAAGAAGTTTGGAGAACACTTAAGGAACTATAAGTAGACCTACCATTGGATCCTGCAATTCCTCTACTGGGTATATACCCAGATCATCAAAAATTATTTTACAACAAAGACATTTGCACCAGAATGTTTATTGCAGCCCAATTCATAATGGCCAAGACATGGAAACAGCCCAAGTGCCCATCAACCCATGAATGGATTAACAAATTGTGGCATATGTATACCATGGAATACTATGCAGCCATAAAAAAGAAGACTTCTCATCTTTTATGTTTACCTGGATGGAGCTGGAACATATTCTTCTAGTAAAGTATCTCAAGAATGGAAAAAAGTATCCAATGTTCTCAATACTATTATGAAATCGATATATAATCACCTACACACTCATATGAATGGTAAAACATAACTATAGTCCAGAAAGTAGAAAGGAAGAGGAGAGAGAGGGGAGAGGAGGACGAATATGGGAGGAGAAAGGGTATTCAGGGGGACCTCATTTAATGTGCATGATGCAATGATACATTTCAAAACTATTAAGAAATTAGTATAATTGTGATGGATGTGTTACTTAGTTCAATGTAAGCACTTCACATTGTATATCAAAGCAGTACCTTGAACCCCATAAATGCATCAATGCACAAAGTTACAATTTAATAAAAAAAAATTTAAAAAAGAAAGTTTTGCATTTTCATTCTCTATTTGTACACCTATTTTCTTTTTTTCTCTTATTAAATTACTCAAGACTTTTAGTACCATGTCAAGAAACAGTGGTGAGAACGCGTGTTGTTGGCTTGTTTCTGATCTTAATGGGAAAGCTTTGCGTTTCCTACTCTAAAAAAATTGAAGTGTGATGTTAGTCGTAGGATTTTGTAGTTTTTTGTTTGTTTGTTTGTTTGTTAGCAAATTGAGAAAGTTCCCCTCTATTCTTAATTTACTGAGGATTTTTATCATAAATGGGTGCCGGATTTTGTCTGTTTATTAATATGACCATGTGATTATTCTTCATATTAAACCAGAATTCCTGGAATAAATTTTGCTTGGTTGTGGTGAATAATTGATTGTATACATTGTTGCAATCAATTTGCTAATATTTTTTCTGAGGATTTTTGTATGTATGTTCATGAGAGTTATGGGTCTGCAGTTTTTTTACTTGTGATGTCTTCATTTGGTTTTAGTATTAGGGTAATTCTAGTCTCATAGAGTGAGTTAGAACAGTGGTTCTCAACCTGTGGGTCATGACCTACAGGAACTGTATTAAAGGGCCATGGCATTAGAAAGGTTGAGAACCACTAAGTTAGAAAGTATTCCCTCTACTTCTATCTTCTAAAAAAAAAATTGTAAGTAGTTGGTATAATTTCTCCCTTAAATGCTTTGTAGATTTCACCATTGAACCCTCCTGGACATGGTGCATTCTGTTTTAGAAAGTTATTATTTATTGATTCAATTTCCTTAATAGGTAAAAGTCCTATTCAGATTATCTATTTCTTCTTATGTGAGTTTTGGCAGATGAGGTTTTCTGAAGAAGTGGTCCCTTTCATCTAGGTTATTAAATTTGTGGGAATAGACTTGTTCATTGTATTCTTATATCATTCCTTTAATGTCTATGGGATCTTTAGTGAAGTCTCTGCTTTCATTTCTGATATTAATAATTTGTGTTCTTACTCATTTTCTTTCTTCGTTAGCCTGGCAAGAGACTCATCAATTTTATTGATCTTTTGAAAGAACTAGCTTTTACCATACACATGGGAAAAGAATTCCTATTCAATAAATGGTGCAGGGAGAACTGGATAACCACTTGTAAAAGACTGAAACTGGACATGCACATTTCACAACTTAAGAAAATTTGACTCAAGATGTATAAAAGATTTAAACCTAAGGCATGAAACAATAAAAATCCTAGAAGAAAGTGTGATAAAAGCTCTTGATGGTGTCAGCCTAAAGAAAGATTTTATGACAAAGACTTTAGTGGCAATTACAACAACAAAAATAAACAAACGGGACTTATTTAAACTGAAAAGTTTCTGTACAGCTAAGGAGACAAAAATTAAAGCAAATAGGCAACCTTCAGAATGGGAAAAGATATTTGCATGTTACAAATCTGACATAGGGATGACAACCAGAATCTATAGAGAACAAAATTTAATGAGCAAGAAAAGACCCAAGAATTCCACCTATCACTGGGCAGAACAGAACCTTCTCTAAAGAAGACAGACAAATGGCTAACAAAAATGAAAAAAACTCATCATCCATAATCATCAGAGAAATGCACATGAAAACCACTTTGAGATATTACCTAACCCCATTGAGAATGGCCCACATCACACAGTCTCAAAGCTGCAGATGCTGGCATGGAAAGATGACAACACTTTTAAACAGTTGATAGGACTCCAGACTAATACAACTTCTTTTGGAAAGAAGTATGGAGAATCCAAATAACTCAAATTAGAACTCCTATTTGATCCCACAATCCTACTATTAGGCATCTACTCAGAAGAGAAATATCATTTTATCATAAAGACATTTTCATTGTATTGTTTATCACAGCTCCATTTACAAAGGCCATGATGGGGAAACAACCTAAATGCCCATCAACCTAGGAATAGACCAACCAAACTGTGGAATAGTATTCAGACATAAAAATTGAGACTTTACATCTTTTGTATTAGCCTGGGTGCAATTGAAACACCTTCTCCTTAGAAAAGTATCATAAGAATGGAAAAGTATGGCTCAGTGCCTTTGCTCAAGGAGCTAAGGAACCAGCCACAAACACCAGAGATGGTGGTTCAAATACAGCCCAGGCCTGCCAAACAAAAATGACAAATACAACCAAAAAATAGCCAGGTGTTGTGGCAGGCACCTGTAGTCCCAGGTATTTGGGAGGCTGGGGCATGAGAACCATTTAAGCCCAGGAATTGGAGGTTGCTGTGAGCTATGAAGCCATAGCACTCTACCAAGGGTGACAGCTTGAGGCTCTGTCTCAAAAAAAAAAAAAAAAAAGAACAGAAAAGTAAGTATCCAATGTACTCAATACTAATATGTAGCCTTTAAACAATCTAATATCACATAAGAGAAAAACTCAATTCAATTTCAAGTTGAGGAGAATGGAACAAAGGGGGAAGGGGAAGGCAGAAGCAAGATGGCCAACTGGAGCTAGCTTTCCACAAGGGCTCCCATCTAGAAGGAGAGGTAAACGACAGAAGTTTAGCAGGAAAGCTGATGGTTTGGACCTGAGCCAAAAGCAAAGGTTGAAGAACGCACATCAACCCTGTTGAGATGTGCTGCAAACCCCATGGATACAAACAAAAGGTACAAAATCCATCACCAAGCAAACAGGAGTCCCCTCCCCCAAGAGAACAGCTCACAGTATACTCCATACAAACAAGCGAGCAGAATTCAAATATCCTCACATTTTATCCCATGGGAGAGACCCCTAAAAACCAGACCTCCTTCCCCACTAGGGTGCCATGACACTCTCATGCCAGGCAAAAAACTGTATATATTAGCCACCTGCAATTTTGAACTCCCAGCATTCCCCTCCAACTCTCACCCCATGGTCTAAAAGCCTGTCCCCCATGGAGTCCAGATTCTTGGGCATTTTCTCCAGAGGTGTGGACAAGGCATGGGCTGTTGCTGACCTGTGCTGATTCTACAGCATGGAAGTAAGGAGAAGACAGTCAACTGAGAGAGAACCATCCAGGAGAGGTGGTGCCCCAAGGCACAGAGCAGCAGCCTCAGTGGCAGGACCAATAGGGCTCACACCCCTGGGGATATTTTGGAAGGACACTCCCTGTCTCTCTAGGTGACCAGAGGAAGCCAGGGATCTTCTCTGGTGCCAGCCACTGGCGGAATAGATCTGGGATGGAAACGCAGGACCTGTGAGTAAAGGGTATTCCTGAGGTGGTACCGGCCTGGGCATAATGTGAAGACTAGAATGTATGCACACAGAGACAGCAGACTCTCAAGGTGGGGCTGACCTAGAGGACTGCTTTACTGAGCCTCAGATGGACCCCACCCTCAAGGGATCATAGCTGAGACAAAGGTAGCCAGGCAGAGGCTGGAACTGACAGTTGACTGTGAGCTCTGACAACCCCTGCCCCAACACAGACTGCAGCTGAGACTGGGCAGGGGCAAAGACCAGGGCTGAGTCACGTTTCTGTGAACTCAAATAGTGTCTGACCCACAGAGGAATATAGGTGGGACAGAAACAAATTGTGTGAAGTTGTTCTGTTCTGTCAGCAACATCAATCAGGGGCGGGGCTGGAACTGAGTGAACCACCCCAGCCTCCAGGAAACCCCTGAGGTTGTCAGGTCTCACCTCTCCCTGCCACTCACTTCCCCCTGCTGGATAGTGGCAGAGAGTGGCAGCCTGGCTGAGGAGACATAGATCTCCCTGTGAATCAAGGAGGTAAAAACCACTAGAACATCTGCTCTTTGGGGGGAACTGGGTCATAGCCCTGCGGGGTCACCACTGATTGGGTGCTACAGAGGTGCAAGGTGGGGAAGGAGACATCAACCTTCCCAGACTAATTTATTTGCTGAGTGGGTCCTTCTGACCTTACAGAGCACTAGGGCGAGTAATGCTTGAGCTGCCAGTAGACCCATGCTATGTGCTGGACACATTTGTAACTCTCCCACTTGAAACTGGTGCTAACTGAGACCATTGATTTGGACCTCTTGAACTGAGCCAATCACTTAAATACTATCCAAAGTGGTACCCGGGGTGTGTGATTGTGGGAAGCTTTGATTTTCCTTTTCCAATTGTTGCCTGTGGGGGGCAAGTGACATAATTGCTGGTATTTCTCCACAGCTGAGACTACAACCCAGAGTAACTGATTCACTAGGGTAGGACAAAGATCAGCTGAAAACAAGACAGAGCCACTTAGCCCCACCACACAAAGAAGGCCTCCAGTTTCTCAGGCCACAGCACTGTACGGGACCTTGGCAAAGCTCTAGGGGAAAAGGTACAGACACCAGTCCTAGCCTTTGGGAAAAGGGCTGGCCAATCACTACTCCTGGAGCTCCCAACCCAACTTCTCCTTATCTGCTCATCTAGACAAACAGTGTAAAATAATCATGGGGCAAAATCAGTGGAAAAACTCTGATGGTAACATGAATAACGAGAGTTGATCAATGCCCTCCCCCCACCCCTGGAACAATTTGGTGGACACAACTAAAGATCCCATTGGTAAACAGATGACTAAGACATCAGAAATCAAATCCAGAATTTGAATTGCAAGTAATATTAATAGAATAAAGTTGGAATTAGACATTCAATTAGCATTTCAAAAGTTGTCTGAAGAACTCAATGAATTCAAAGAAAAAAATCACCAAAGATTTTGACACATTGAGACAAGAAGTTGCAGCCCTCAAAGATCTGAGAAATACAGTAGAATCCCTCAGTAAGAGAAAGGAGCAAGCAGAAGAAAGGATTTCTGACATTGAAGACAAAGATTTTGAACATTCCCAAACTCTCAAAGAGGAAGAGAAATAGAGAGGAAAAATGAATCATTCTCTCAGAGAGCTCTAGGATAATTCAAAGAAAACCAATATTTGCGAGAAAGGGATCCCTGAAGGTGACAAAGAGGCTTTGTAAGGCACAGAGGCTCTTCTTCACGATATTATGAAAGAGAAGTTTCCACATATGCCAAGAGATTCTGAAATTCAGAGTGCAGACAGTTTCAAAACCCCAGCACAACTCAACCCAAATAAGACATCCCCCAGGCACATCATAATTAACTTCACTAAAGTTAATATGAAGAAGAAAATTTGGAAAGCAGCCAGACGTAAGAATGCCATAACCTATAAGGGGAAAAATAATAGAATAACTACAGACCATCCTGCTGAAACCTTTCAAACTAGAAGAGGGCCATCATCGACTTTAAATCTAATAAAACAAAATAACGTTTAACCCAGGATCCTGGATCCAGCTAAACTGAGTTTCATTTATCATGGAGAAATTAAATACTTTAATGACATTCACATGTTGAAGAAATATGGCATAACTAAACCAGCTCTCCAGGATATTCTCAGACCTATCCTCCATAATGGCCAGTGCAATCTTCCACCACAAAAGTAAACTCACTCAGAAACTTTTGATCAAATTCCAACTTCCACAGTGGCAAAAGGATTAAAAATGTCCACTGGACTTTTGAAACACTTGATACCCACAATTCTACCAGGGTTATCAATATTCTAAATTAATGTGAATGGCTTAAATTGTCCTCTAAAGAGGCACAGATTGGCTGACTGGATACAAAAACTCAAGCCAGATATTTTATGCATAAAACAATCTAATCTTATCTTAAAAGTTAAATATAGACTTAGGGTGAAGGGACGGTCATCTATATTCCAGGCAAATGGAAAGCAGAAAAAAGCAGGTGTTGCAATTTTATTCACAGATACAATAGGCTTTAAACCAACTCAAGTAAGGAAGGATAGGGATGTTCACTTCATATTTGTTAAGGGTAATACTCAATATGATGAGATTTCACTTATTAATATTTCTGCACCCAACCAGAATGCACACCAATTTATAGGAGAAATACTAACAGACATGAGCAACTTGATTTCTTTCAGCTCCATAATAGTTGGAGATTTTAACACTCCTTTGGCAGTATTGGATAGATCCTCCAATAAGAAGCTAACCAAAGAAATTTTAGATTTAAACTTAACCATTCAACATTTGGATTTAACAGACATCTACAGAACATTTCATCCTGACAAATATGAATCCACATTCTTCTCATCAGCCCAAGGAACATACTCCAAAATCGATGATATCTTAGGCCACAAGTCTAACCTCTGCAAATTTAAAAGAATAGAAATTATTCCTTGCATCTTCTTGGACCATCATGCAATAAAAGTGGAACTCAGTAACAATAGGAATCTGCATACTTACACAAAAGCATGGAAGTTAATAGCCTTATGCTGAATGATAGATGGATCATAGACAAGATTAAGAAGGAAATTCCCCAATGTTTTGGCAAAAAATGATAATGAAGACACAAATTACCAGAACCTCTGGGACACTGCAAGTGTAGTCCTAAGAGGAAAATTTATAGCACTGCAAGCCTTCCTCAAGAGAATGGATAGAGAGGAAGTTAACAACTTAATGGAACATCTCAAGCAACTGAAAAAGTAAGAATATTCCAACCCCAAACCCAGCAGAAGAAAGGCAATAACCAAAATTAGAGCAGAATTAAAATAAATTGAAAACAAAAGAATTATACAACAGATCAAAATATCAAAAAGTAGGTTTTTTGAAAAGGTCAATAAAATAGATAAACCTTTGTCTAAACTAATCAGGAAAAAAAGAGTAAAATCTCTAATTTCATCAATCAGAAATGATAAAGATGAAATAACAACAGACTCCTCAGAAATTCAAAAAATCCTTAACAAACATTACAAGAAACTTTACTCTCAGAAATATGATAATCTGAAGGAAATTGACCAATAGTTGGAAGCATACCACCTTTGAAAGACTTAACCAGAATGAAGGAGAAATGTTGAACAGGCCTATATCAAGTTTTGAAATATCATCAACTATACAAAATCTCCCTAAAAAGAAAAGCCTGGGATGAGATGGCTTCATGTCAGAATTCCACCAAATTTTTAAAGAGGAACTAGTACCTATATTACTCAACATTTCCCAAAATATAGAAAAGAAGGAATACTACCCAACACTCTCTTTTTCTCTTTTTTTATTTTAATTTTTATTAAATCATAGCTGTGTACATTACTGCAATCATGGGGCACAATGTGCTGACTTCATATACAATCTGAAATATTTTCATCAAACTGTTCAACATAGCCTCATGGCATTTTCTTAATCACTATATGAGACATTTGCATTCTGCATTTAGTTAGTTTTATCTGTACCCTTCTAAGATGCTCCATAGGTGTGATCCCACAAATCACCCTCCCTCGACCAATCATCCTCCCTCCCCTCCCTTCCCTTGCCCCTTTCCCCATATTCTTGTGCTATAATTGGGTTTTAGCCTTCATATGAAAGCTATAAATTAGCTTCATAATAGGGCTGAGTACTAGATGCTTTTTCTTCCATTCTTGAGATACTTTGCTAAGAAAAATATGTTTCATGTAAACATGAAAGAGGTACAGTCTCAATCTCTCTTTAAGGCTGCATAATATTCCATGGTATACATGTACCAAAATTTATTAATTCATTTATGGATTGATGGGCACTTGGGCTTCTTCCACAACTCACCAATTATGAATTGGGCTGCAATAAAAATTCTGCTACAGACATCTTTGTCATGGTGTGATTTTTGGTCTTCTGGAAATATACCTAGTAAAGGAATTATAGGATTGAATGGCAGATCTATTTTCAGATCTCTAAGTATTCTCCAAACATCCTTCCAAAAGGAATGCATTAGTTTGCATTCTCACCAGCAATGTAGAAATGTTCTCTTTTCTCCACATCCATGCCAGCATCTCTGGTTTTGGAATTTTGTTATGTGAGCTAATCTTACTTGAGTTAGATGGTATCTCAAAGTAGTTTTGATTTGCATTTCTCTGATGATTAAGGATAGTGAGCATTTTGTCATATGTCTGTAGGCCACGTGCCTGTCTTCTGAAGAGAAGTTTCTCTTCAAGCCCTTTGCCCACCCTGAGATGGGATCACTTGTCCTTTTGTTGCTAACATGTTTGAGTTCTCTATGTACTCTGGTTATAAAACCTTTGTCAGGGGCATCATCTGCAAATATTTTCTCCCATTCTGAGGGCTGTCTACTTGCTATATTTTCTGTGTTCTTAGCAGTGCAGAAGTTTTTTAGTTTGATCAGGTCCCAGTAGTGTATTTTTGATACTGCTTCAATTGCCTGGGGAGTCCTCCTCATAAAAAATTCACCCAGGCCGATCCCTTCAAGAGTTTTCCCTGCACTTCCTTCTAGTATTTTTATAGTTTCATGTCTTAAGTTTAAATCTTTAATCCAGTGAGTCTATCTTACTTAATGGTTAAAGGTGTGGGTCCAGTTTCAGTCTTCTACAGGTCGCCAGCTAGTTCACCCAGCACTATTTGTTAAATAGGGAATCTTTTCCCCACTGAATGTTTTTAATTGGTTTGTTAAAGATCAAATAGTGGTAAGTAGTGGGTTCATCTCATTTGTTGACATGTTCAGCTGTTTCTTTCCTTACAGTTTCATAGTTCTCTTTATAAAGATCGTTCATGT
>CAUYON010131630.1:0-31257 GCA_963573935.1 Arctocebus calabarensis
GCGCCTGTAGTCCCAGCTACTTGGGAGGCGGAGGCATGAGACTCGCTTGAGCCCAGGAATTGGAGGTTGCTGTGAGCTATGATGCCATAGCACTCTGTCCAGGGTGACAGCTTGAGGCTCTGTCTCAAAAAAAAAAAAAAAACAACAAAAAACTCATTCTAGGTTTTATAAGAAGGAACGTGCAGAGGACTCATCTGCAAGGCAAGACATTGTGGAACTGGAGATGAAAACGCTGTGCGAGGCCGAGTAGTGGGAATCTTCCAGTCTCCCCGAGTACGTGCACACAGTTACACAGCTGCCGGCCAACTCGCTTACACTGTCGTTTATCTGACCTCAGCTGCAGTGTTTCGAGAGTTCCGGGTGGGATCAGTGCAAGTATATGCTGGGAGATTGCACTCTCGAAACATTCTGCTCTGTTAGTAAGAAGGACTTTGCACATGAACTTTCCTGGAAGCAAGTTGTTGTGGAACATGGTAACCTTCTTTCCCGAGTAGCTCAATAAGCGTTATGCAGGAGACAAAACTGCATTCCCTCTCCGAAGCACACTGCCGTTTTGAACTGCTCTTCTCGCTGAGATCAGGCATGCTCGCTGAGATCAGGCATGAAGTTTGCATGGCCGTTTGCATCCCCTGACCTTGGGGAGGGGGGATCACGTGTAGGAATGAATGTTCCCCCAGGAGTGCTAAGGTAGTTTTATGTGCACGCAATACATTTCTTCGGCAGCTCGGATTGTACTTTGAAAAATCACTCTAGGTTGTCTAAACATGAAAGAGCAGAGGAATCTTGTGCGAAGCAAGGCATTGGGGAACGGGAGAAGAGAACTCCGTGCGAGGCCGAGTAGGGGGAAAACTTCTAGTCTCCCCCACTTTGTGCACACAGTTACACGGCTGCAGGCGAACTGCCTTACACTGTCGTTTATCATCCCTCAGCAGCAGTTTTGAGAGAGTTGCCTGGGCGAGCAATGCAAGTATTCACGGGGAGAAATTGCACTCTCGAAACACTCTGCTCTGACTGTAAGAAGAACCGTGCACGTGAACCTTTCAGGGTGCAAGTTGTCGAACATGGAGCCCTTTCTGCCAAGCTGCTCTGTAAGCGTTATGGAGGAGACGATACCGTTTTCCCTTCCAGCAGCACACTGCCGGTTTGAACGACTCTTCTCGCTGAGATCAAGCGCGTAGTTTGCATGGCTGTTCCATTGCTCTGCCCTAGTCGAAGGGCTCACGTGTATGAATATTCCCCCTGGAGGCGTGCTCACTGAGTAATACGTGCGCGCAATACTCTCCTCCAGAGCGGATTGCAAGTTGGAAACAAACTCTAGGTTTCATAAGAAGGAACGTGCTTAGGAATCATCTGCGAAGAAGACATTGCGGAATGGGTGATGAGAGCTCTGTGCGAGGCGCAAGCTTCTAGTCTCCCTAAGCTCATGCACAGAGATATACAATAACTCGCTTACACTGTCGGATATCTTCTTTCAACTGCAGTATTGAGAGCGTTCGGGGTGCGATCAAAGCAAGTACTCCCTGGGAGATATTGCAATCTGGAAACATTCTGCTCTGTTTGTAAGACCGAACTTGTGCGTGAACCTTCCTGGATGCAAGGCATTGTGGAACATGGTGACCCTCAGTCCCAAGTAGGTCGAGACGGGCTCCTGCGTTATGCAGGAGACGAAACTGTATTCCCTCCCAGAAGCACACTGCCGGTTTGAAGTGCTCTTCTCCCTGACATCATGCACCTTGTTTGGATGGCTTTTCCATTGCCTTACCTTGGTGAGGGGATCCTGTGTATGAATTAATGTCCCCCAGGACGAGTGCTCAGGTAGTTTCACGTGCGCGCAATAAGTACTCTCCAGAAGGGATTGCACTTTGGAAACACATTCTAGGTTTTATACGAACGTGCGTAGGAATCATCCGCGAAGGAGACATTGTGGAACGGGAGTTCTGTGAGAGGCTGAGCAGGGTGCAAGCTTCTAGTCTCCCAAACTGTTTCATGCGCATACAATAATTCCCTAACACTGTCGTGTATCTTCACTCAACAGCAGTATTGAGAGAGTTCGTGGTGGGATCAAAGCAAGTATTCCCTGGGAGAGACTGCCAGTTTGAACTGCTCTTCTCGCTTAGATCAAGCACGTAGTTTGCATGGCTGTTCCATTGCCTTACTGTGGCGAGGGGTTCACGTTTCTGTGAGTTATGTGTACCCGCAAGACGTTTCTTCTCCAGAACGGATTGCACTTTGGAAAGTGCAGAGGACTCAGCTGCGAAGCAAGACATTACATGACGGGAGGAGAGAACTCTGTCCGAGGCCGAGCCGACGGCATACTTCTAACCTCCCTGAGTTACATGACTGCAGGCTAACACTCTTGCTTATGACCCCTCAGCAGCAGTGTTGAGAGAGTTACGTGGGACAGCAATGCAAGTATTCACCGGGAGAAATTGCACTCTCAAAACACTGCTGTTTGTAAGAAGAGCCGTGCACGTGAACCTTCCAGGGTGCACGTTGTTGTCGAACATGGAGCCCTTTCTCCCGAGTTGCTCTGTAAGCGTTGTGCACACTGCCGGTTTGAAATGCTCTTCTCGCTGACATCATGTGCTTTGTTTGGATGGCCTTACCGTTGTGACGGATTCACGTGTATGATTGAATGTTCCTCCAGGAGGAATGGTCACTGACTTATATATGCACGCAATACGTTTATTCTCCAGAACGGATTGCACTTTGAAAACTCACTCTAGGTGTCATAAGGAAAGTGCAGAGGAATCATCTGCGAAGCAAGACATTGTGGAACGGGAGGGAATGCAGCCGGTGGCGAGGGAAAGCATAATCTACGGGATTTGGAACTCATTGAAGAGACGAGGGTTCCTACAGCGCACGTCCAGACAGCCTCCACTCCCTAGCCGGACAGAAAGGAAACAGAGACAGGACATGTGGGTCCGGGAGCTACCAGGGAAACAGATGTGGGCTGTCGTGCTCCTCGATGCTCCCCACCCATTGGTCAATGAGGGAGATGACAGAGACAGGGGGCGTGGCCGGGCGGCCCCACGGAGTCCAGTCGCAATGGAAGTTGGCCCCGCCCACTCCAGGAAGTGTGTGTGTGTGTGTGTGTGTGTGTGTGTGTGTGTGTTGTTGGGGGTGTGGTAGCCCAGAGGGACCCTTCATGGCCTCCTTCAAAGTATTCTGAGACTTGCTGCACCTGAGAGAGGCCGCTCTCCTGGCTTTAGCCGAAAACCAGTGGCGCCTCTGAGCCTCCGCCTGCTCCCGCCGCCACTGTGGGGCTCGGGGCTCTGTGATCCCCGGTATCGGGACAGAACGCCCCACGCAGGCCCTTATCCGCGAAATCAGCTCCATAGACCCCCTACCGGTCTGCAGAAGTCCCCTCCCTCCCCGAGGAGGGTCCCTTCTCTGATCCTGGAAGCGTCTCTGTCCCCCTCTCAGCCAGCTGGATCCAGCCCAGGGCACTCCGACTACTCCCCCAGCTTTTCCCCCTTCTGGACCCTGAGTTCAGTCCCCTTGCCTCTGAAACCGAGTTCTGGCTGCCGAGTTTACCTTGGCCGTGGTCCTCCCGAATCCCTGTAAACCTGGACCTCTGCCCTAGCCTCCGCATGTCAATCACTGCTGCCCCCAGCCCTCCTCTACATCCCAACTGCAGGGCTGCCCCCACTCAGAACCCCCCAGGCCATTTCTCAAACCCTGCCCTTCCTTTCCTATTGCTGCTGTGCAACCCTGGCCAGAAACTAAGATGAGGACCGCTGCTCCTCCTCCCCCTCCTCCTGCTTCCCTGCCCTGGCTCCGGAGCCTGGCTCGCTTAGTGTCTGTCCCGTCACTAGCTGATTCTAAACCCAAATCAACCTCTTTGTATATCGGGAACAGAAACAAAACAAGTACCTCCACGCTATTTTGCAAGGACGGGGCTCCCCTCCTACCCCCCGCCGGCAGGATCCTAGAACTTGTCCTTAGCTCTTTTGGAAGTGGCTGTGGAGTTTTCTTGTGACACGGTCTCATCACCGCCCTCTGCTGACTCAATGGCTCACTCCCAATCTTTCTGTATCCCACACTAGGCTACACTGTTCCTTCAGGTATGGACAGATCTTGATCACTTGAACGTCTCATCTGTGGGATATGGGCATTTGGATGTTGCCAGACGTGGCCGCAGTGCCCTCCCAGGATCTACTCCGCCTGTGGAGCCTGCGTCCACATACTTGGGCCAAACTGCTGGAGACCAGTATCGATTATTCAACTCACATGTCCCCAAAGTGTCTGTTTTAAATGAAGCGTTGATCCATGAAGGCGAGCCTTTCTGACCTGTCCCAATGGGTTGTGTGCCTACCCCGTGCCGGGCCCCGGACGGGACGGGATTCAGGTCCTGCCCTCACCTGGTGGGGATCTGGCCTGCAGGCAGGGTCCGGGCTGTTGCCTGCCCCCTCCCCACCCCCACCTGCACCCACGCCCCATGCCCACACCGGGAGAGTCTCAAGCAGGGAGCAGGAGGTCCCTGGGGCAGGAGGTCCCCTCCTGGGATGGGGAGGCTGGTGGTGGTCAAGGGGAGGACAAAGGCTGCTGGTCCCGGCAGGGGGCAGGTGGTGAGGCGTGGGTCTGGTCTTGGGATGCGGAGTGGACTCGGTTGCAAAGATGGTGCCACCATGTTGAGGGCATGCTCCACTGAGCACGACGGGAAGGCAAAGAGACGACGGGATGCCTGGCTCACACATTGACTGGCAAAGGCCACTCTGCACCCCTCCTGAGCTCAGCTGCCGGTTGGCCTTGCCATTTGGCTTTGGGGGAACCCAGAGAGGGGTACGGAGGGCGCTAGAAGGCCAGCCTGGCCCCGGATGGCTTTGCTGCAACTCCCAGGCCCCCTCCTCGGGTGTTCTCTGGATGTTCTGAGGAGGGGGCGGGCAGATGAGGTCCCCCGGGAGGAGGGAGCAGAGACAGGCCCCACCCCCACCCCACCGGGGCTTGGCCAGTGACCCAGGTGTGGGGGCGGAGGCCACAATCCCTGCCCCGCAATCCCTGCGGCTACTGCTCAGGACGGTGTGGGGGAGGGGCCACTTCCTGCCCTGTAAAGGGACACCTCTCCTTGCTGGTCAGCCTCCAGCAGGGGGAAGGGGCCTGGGCATTCGCGGCTCAGTCCTTTCTCCCGCTCCGTGTGCCTTGGGCCAGAGGCACTAGGAACTGTACTCGTGGGCAAGGTTCATTTCTCCAGGCCTGGTCTACTCATGGCACGCTTACGGTGTGCAACACCCTCTGCTAGGAGCCTCGGGAGCGGAGCGTAGGATGCCCAAGGGAGGTCATCATTTAGCAGAGGAGGCTGGCTCAAAAAGATGGGCACACTCACAAGTGCATGCTTGAAACTCTGTTGTCATTGTTACCGAGAAGAAACCTTGAGGGAAGGATGAGGGACAGGAATGGGGGTGAACAGAGGTGACCTGAGGAGAGAATGGGGAGGGGCCGGGATGGGTCTGTGCTAAAGGACTCCAGCGGCACGAGGAGGAGGGAGAGGGATCCACCCCTAGCAGGTGAGGATGTTGAGTAGGGTTTTTGCAGCAGCCCAGTAGAAGAAGGGGAGTCAGGCGGTCGTGTCCCAGCCAGAGTGCGCCTGGGTCTTCTGAGTTTGGCGTGGGGGCGGTAGCATGGGATTTTTGGAAGTTGTGAAGTTCTATCCAGGGCAGCCGTTTATATGCCTTGAGAAGAAACATTTTCCCCCAAAGAGCATACGCTCCCTTATATATGCCGGAGCAGGGGGAAGCTTCTATTCTCACTGAGATCATGCCGGCACTTGGATGGTTATGGGCACATTGACTCACCTTGGTGACGGGCTCATATGTGCTAATGTTCTCCCATGAGGAATGCTCACGGAGGTACATGTGCAATCCATATAAGTATTCTCCGAGCACAATTGCACTTTGCTCCAGGGTTTATAAGGAACGTACAGATGAACCTTCTCGCAAACAAGGTATTGTGCAATTTTGAAGCAGGAGTTCACAGCTCTAAATACGCTTAGAATGCTGTCCGGTTGCACAGAGCAGAAAGGACAAGTGAGGGCTTGGGTGCCCAGGGAGAGGCGTGCTGTCTGCCTGTTACACTGGTAGGAAGGAAAGGCGAGGACTCGGGCTCTTTCCTAGAGGAGTGCTTTTGGTGTGCACAGGAACAGAAAGGAGAGGTGAGGACTCGGGTAACGTGGGAGAGGAGTGCTGTCTTCATGCACACTAGTCGAATTGAGAGGTGAGGACTAGGACCCTTTGGGAGCAGAGTGCCTTCTGCTTACTCACGATGAGCCAGTCCCCAAGTTGAGTCAATGTGCCCATAGCCATCCAAGTAGGATATGATCTCAGTGAGAATAGAAGTTTTCCCCTGCTCCGGCATATATAAGGGAGAGTATGCTCGTTGGGCGAAAATGTCTCTTCTCATTAAAGCGTATGCCGCTGCCCTGGATTTAAATTGATAACTTCCAAACATCCCATGCTTGCCAAACATTTTATCTGCACGCTCCTTCTTAGCAGAACTTATTAGCGGAAACACAAGAGTGTTTTTCCAAAGTGCAATATAGTCCGGATGGTACTTGTATTGATCGCACATCTCTGAACAGCCCTGGGGAGGGAAACTTGATACACAGGTTTCCCTAAAGTGTGTTAAGCTACGGGTCTTTCAACTACGTGCATGTTGTCCATGAGGTGAGGAGAGCCACCGTGCTCCAGCTCATATCCAGCAGTAAGCAGCTGAGGGGAAGAAGCAGTTTCTTCTCTTCAGTAAGGGTATTTAGAGATAACTGTGAACGCCTGCTTCAGAATTGCACAATACCTTGTTTCCCAGACAGTTCATCTGCACTTTCCTTATAAACACCTGAGCCTGGTTCTAGAGTGCAATCTGTTCATGAGATACTTCTTATGCTTCCACAAGTAACTCCAAGAGCACCTGAGTCCTCACCTCTACTTTCTGCTAGTGTGTATGCACCAGGCACTCCGCCCCCAAAGGGCCCGAGTCCTCACCTCTCCATTCGACAAGTGTGCATGGAGAGAGCACTCCTCTCCCATGTTACCCGAGTCCTCACCTCTCCTTTCCGTTCCTGTGCACACCAAGAGCACTCCTCTGGAAAGAGCCCGAGTCCTCCCCTCTCCTTTCTACTAGTGTAACAGGCAGACAAAACTCCTCTCCCTGGGCACCCGAATCCTCACTTGTCCTTTCTGCTCTCTGCAACCACACAGCACTCCTCGATCAGTGCAGGAGAGGACTCAGGTGTGATGAGCGAGGAATGCTGTCTTGATGAGGACTCCTGTGGGTTGGGAGAGGCGTTCTGTCTGGATACACTGCACTCAGGCAGAAAAGAGAGGTGAAGTCTCAGGTTCTCTGAAGAGGAGTGCTGTCTGGATGAACACTAGCGGAAATGATTGGGGAGGACTCGGGTGTGATGGGAAAGAGTGCTGTCGGCATACACACTGGCGGGAAAGAGAGTAGAGGACTCTGGTGCTCTGGGAATGTAGTGCTGTCTTGATGCACATTAGCAGAAAAAAGAGGTCAGGAGAAACTAAGACATGGGCCGTTCAATTATGTGCATGTTAGTGAAATGAACAGATTGCCTCCGCTCCAGCTCATATCCGGCAGTATCCCGCTGGGAGGGAAAAGCAGTTTTTTCTCTTTAGGAATGCTATTTAGAAAAACTAAAGTTTGACAGAAGCTAAATATACAGTGGAAATATCTTTAAAATGACATTTTAGGCTGTTCCCATACCGAGGAGGATAGAAATTGCAGTCACCAAGAAATTGAAACATGCAACCACGAAGAACTCGCTGGCATGTTTAAAAGCCCGAGTTCCTCGGACTACGAATTGCAGGCTTCATAAATCCTGATATGGGATTTATGAAGAGTGGGAGGACTCTTGTCTGAAAACCGGACTTGCCCCAGCTAAAAACTGACTTTCTCCCTCAAAGAAACCGCAGACCAGCCTTAGAACCTTTTTGTCCTCAGTGGGAACTTATTCTGCTAAGAAATAGCCTTTGGACTACTTCCCTACAGAGATGGAGTAAGCACAGACATCAATCAACAGCTTCGAAATTGGAAAAGGTTGTTCCCACTAAGAAATGACTGGCACGTTTAACCCAGCGTTTTTCGGCCTAGAATCCGAGACTTCATATATCCTGATTAACCTTTTGGCTTCAAACATGACTTGTCCCCAGGTAAACAGTGACTTTCTGTGACAAAGAAATCCAGGGCAGAGCTCAACCTGGGTTTCTGTAAGTGCGTTCTTATTCCGCTACAAGCACCATTAGACTATTCCCCTGCACAGATGGAGGAGGGGGAGAAATCATGAGCACTGCTAAATTGCACAGGGCTACGTCTAAAACATCAAAGACCCCTTACAGTCCTTGTATTGTATACAGGACTAGAAATCCCAGGCTACAGCTGTCCTGATTTGCTTGCGACCACTAACAGGTTAAAACACGATTTGCTTCCTCCCACCAAAAAACAAAACAAAACAAAACAAAACACCAGCAGGGCTTAAGCTGCGTTTCCCCTAACTGAGCACTGACTCCCCTGAGAAATGCAATTTGGGCTATTCCCTTACGGGGACTGAGGAGGAGTAAAAATTGGGAGCATCACGGAAAATGAAACGTGCTGCCAGCGGACATGTTTAAAAATCAGCACACTTAGACCAAAAAAACATAGGCTGAAATAATTCCTAATTGGCTGAGAAAGGTCTGCTTACAACCTGAGTTTTCCTGGCCAAACAGGGACTTAACTCATAATAAACCATGGGTGTTGTCCCAATGGGGCACAGGCTCCTGCTTAAAAGTCCCATTTTGGCTAATCTCCTAGAATAATGGATGAGGAGTAGAAATTGTAGGCATGCTTATGGTTAGGACTAGACCTGGCATGCTCCATAAATCCTCATTGGCTGAGAAAAAACTCAAGGGTTAAAAATCTGAGGTTCAACTGTAAGTGTAGCAGGCAGACAGCCCTCAGAATGGGAGCAACACATGAATTTTGAGGGGACACATTGAAACTATGCACCTCCTAAAGTCTAGGAATGAGAATGGAATCAGATTGTCAATAATAATGAGCTCTGAAAATTACCTGTGAAATGCTTTCAAATTTATGAAGAAACATGATTTTTTACCTGGATGTCTATCTTCAGACAAAGTTTCGGTCAAATACAAGAAAAGAACTAAAATAAATTTCTTCTCAACAAGCTATTTAATAGCTACAAGCATCCTCTAGCAATTAGAGAATGAACTTCAGGAAAAACAAAGAAGTAAGCAAAGAAGAATGCATATGATTCAGAAAATAGGAAGTCTCCCCCTAAAAAGAAGGCTAGGCTGGCTTGACAACTATAGCTCAGGGGCTAAGGCACCAGCCACATACACTGGAGCTGGCAGGTTTCATCCCAGCCCAGGCCTGCTGAACAACAATGACAACTACAACCAAAAAAAAATAGCTGGGCATTGCGGTGGGCACCTATACTCCCAGCTACTTGGGAGGCTGAGGTAAGAGAATCAATGAAGCCCAAGAGTTGGAGTTTGCTGTGAGCTGTGATGCCACAGCACTCTTCTGAGGGTGATATCATGAGACTCTGTTCCCCAAAACAAAACAAAACAAAACAAGAAGGCTAGGCTTAGGATGAGAAGAATATGATCAGTGATGCTCAGAAGAAAGAACAGAGATCTCCAAAGAAGGACCACCATATAGAAAAAGGAAATTATAGATTAGTTTAGTTTTCTAAAAACTTCAGTAATTGAAAAATCTGTTGATGTATTTGTGAAGAATGGGTGCTTAATATACAGAATACTCTTAAATAAAAATACCTTATGAAACTTTTTAGTAGTTAAAAGAAACGAATCATGCTATACTAGTACAGTGGTATTAAGAAATGAATCACAATGTACAATCTGAAATGGCAGTGAATAGTATCTTCTTTCCTACTAATTGTATTTTTTTTAAGTCTTGGTTTTATTTAACCAAAAATTGCAGCAGTTTGTATGACAGGCAAGGAAAAAATGTTTGCAGAAGAAAGCCAAAACCACATCTCCTATAACAGAAGTAAAAATTATTTAGAATGGATAAATCAAGAAATTGTAAACATAAGCAATTTCTTTAGACATGGGAATCAATACCACAAATAGGAGAGTGGGTTTAAATATGGGTAAGTCTGACAGTTGAGGGAAGGGTGAAGTAAGGGATAACGTTTTTCTCACTTTTCATTCTCTCAGTCCTATTTAACTTCTTAAATCATGTTCATGTAGCAATTTTATGATAATAACAGTGAATTCAGAAAAATTAAAATGTTCCATATTTAAGAAGCAAAAAACACATTGCTAAAACACTTGGTCATTACTAGGGATCCTTCAGCCTTTAATACTACACAAGCTGTAAATTATGTTCACAGAAGCAATGACTACATTGGCCGTTGAGTATTTTTAGGTATAAATACTTCTTCCACAACTGGAACCTCTGTGCAGTGAGAAGTGACTTGATAAAGATTATTGGATTGAAAAATCTAAAATTTCTAATTGTTGCAGTTCATCTTGGGTACATACCAAAATTCTTTCTTTATTTTTAATTGTTTATTTTAATTTTTAGAAATTTAGATGATAATTAGATGTTCAAAAATATATGATATTACTGTCATGAGTCAAAATAAAATCACAGGTTGGAAGTGGTCCAACTAAACGCTTAGCCATGCTTCCAACTGGGAGAGAATAGTGAAGGACACTATTCTTTAATGGGCACTTACTATGTACTGGACATTTTAGAATGAATTGCATGAGTGAAGTGGCTTTGTGAAGCAAATTACTATTTTCTTTTAGATATGAGAAACTGAGCACCAGCGATGTTAATAACCTCCCTGTGTTCACACTATAGTAAGTAGTGGAGCAGGTATTGGTTCCCATGTTTCCAGTTGCTCTCGGTCACCTGGTCATGCTCTCAGGATTGTGATTTCCCCCCACTATCATTCTTTAATCCAGTGTTCTCCAGCTGGGGCTCAGCAGGCATAGTGGTGTGCCTCAAACAACACTGATGTGCCAAGATACTGATCTCCTCTGTCCTAAGGATGCTGGGAAGGTACTCAAGGGCATCATACAGGGGTCATCATTATCGATGTGCCTCATGATGTCAACAAGTTTGGAAACTCCACTTTAAGCAATGAACAGTGAATCAGTCACCATACTTCAATTTTCAAGATACTCTGCTCAAACCTTTCAGGACAACGTGAGTAAAGCATTGTACTGGGCAGGTAACTACTTAAATAGAAAATGTAGATTAAGAAAGGATATATATATCTACATATATACATATATACTTACTTTTTGACAACAAAATAGGTCTAGACAAGTAAGGTAAGGTCTAGACAGAAAGTCTCCAACCTCAGCTATCATCACCCATCGTGGGGAGCAGGAGAGCAGGGATGTTGTGGCTATATTCTGCTCAGCCCTCTGTGGCTCTCACCAGCTGGCATTGGAGGAGATGCAAGTCTTAGTTATCTTTGTGTGCTTAGCACTAGAACAGCAGCTAGACACTCAAGACTGATTAAATAAATGAATGACTGAATAAAAACTGTGTTTATGGGATCCTAGCTCAAGCTTCATTTCTCCAACTTGCTAGCTGTCTAAGCCCAGACAGGTCATTTATGTTGGCAAATGGGGATAAAGGACCTACATCTTAGGTAATCATGGGGGGGGGGGGTAATAGAAGATTATACTAATTACAAAATAATAATAGTAGCTTTTATTTAGTAAACATTTACCATGTGTCAGGCAAAGTTACAAGTGTTTTGAAAGCATTAACTTCTTTAACATAACATATATTTACCTGAATATATTCATGTAAATAGTCCACATATGTGGCCAATAGGTAGATCTTTTTTTTAAAGGTAATTCCCACTGCATTAGAACTCAGTCTAAGGAATATTTGGTTTCAATTTCTAGCACTCCTGTGGAAGCAGATGGAAAGGTGCAGATGACTTAGACCGAGCCTCAGAGTTAAAGCTTTTATCCTGCCATTCTCTGAAAATGGCACTGAGGAATCATATTTCTTATAATGGGTGGCTCTATCTCCCTTAAGAGGGAGAGAAAATTAGTATTCTCCTAATAGACAGAATGTCACAGAAAAGTTCAACCTTCTTCATAATACTGTAATTAGTATTTCATATACTATAATTTTACTCTTGATGAGATAAGCACTTTCTGAAGAAATTTCAATATCTATATTGCTAGTGTGAGCAAAAAAAGCAATTTAAAAATGACACATTTTAATACATAATAGCTGCCCCAACCTTTTGATGTAGCAGCATGAATATCAAATTCTCTAGGAGAGAATGAGGTTTGAGGTGCCTTCAAGGGGTTGGTGTCTTTATAACAAATGCAATGCGTGTCTGCTGAACACAGTCAACCTCAGCCTCCTGGGTCCTGATCAGACTGGTGAGAAAGTTCCCTTAAACTAATCTTGTCATAATTCCAGCAGACTCAACCACAGGACATGCGAGGATCTACTGGCATTGCTTACAGGTAAGCAGGAAGAACACAAATAATTCTGAGTCACCTACCATGTGATAGACATCGTGTTTTACAACCAGTATGTCATTACCCTCATTCTAAGGATGAGAAAATCAATGCTCAGAAGGATGAACGCACCACTGCATATGTATGACCAGTATGTATTTCACTCTTACCTGCCTAATTAGAAAATCTATTCTCTGAACATTTCAAGAGGCCACCCTCTTGAAACATGTTATTTATCAAAGAATTCCTTGCCAGGCCATCTGATCCCCTAGCTCTATTTGCCTAGGATAAGTCATTGAAAGAAAAAATAGTGGACAGCAAAATTTTCCAATGTATTTAAATAGAACTGACAGGAATACATATTTCCCGAAAATATAACAGCTGATAAAACTACTAGGGATTGAAATATAGATATATTATCTTTGGCTCATTATCTTTTCAATGGCCTTTGAGTTAAGGCTACCTATAGTGACCATGACAGAAGTGGTCGGTGATTACAAAAGCTCATAAACATCTTCAACATGTACCCTTTCTGAAAAGAAAAACATAATGATGTTGCTTCACCATTGTACTGTCTTCCTGTGAGTTGTTATTTTAACAGATAACTTTGATCATTTTTCTAACAGCTCTCAGAGAAGTACAGATGGAGGTATCTACTGGGAACTGCAGGTTGGGGGTAATTAAAGTAGGTTTCCTCCACTTGGATGGAGCTCCTGACCAGTGCTAATGATTACTATCACTGCAGGGAGAGCGCAGATAGCACTGCCATTATCACTCCTAGCGGGAGGAGGAAGAGTGGAATGAGATGAAGAGAAAGGAGAGCTGGAAAAAGGATGAGAGAGGAAGATGAAGTTATTTGTATGGTGGTGGTGGCTGTGTCTTGTTCTCTAATGTGCCCCCATCATGTGACACAATTGCTGGCAAATAGATGATCCTCAGTTAAAAAAAAAAAATTCACCAAAGGCATGGAAGAATTTTTGGCTAAAAATGAAGAGCCACCCACATGTATGAGTCTGTTAGGGCTGCCAGAACAACATACCAGAGACTGGGTGTCATAAACAGTAGAAAGTTATTTTCTCATAGTTCTGGAGTCTATAAGTCCAAGATCAAAGTGCCGGCCAGGTCTATTTTTTCTGAGACCACTCTCCTTGGCTAGTGGATGCCAAACTTATCACTAGACACTTGTGGGCGAACTTTGTGTGATGACAGTAATAGAAAAGCAAAGAAGAAAACCCAAGGAAGAAAAAGGCTGATGAAGAGCAATGATAAGTTCTATGCATAAACACTGCCCACATCAACCTTTGAAGCATGTTGGCATAGAATAGCTCCAAGCACATAATAAGTCAAAAAAGCAAATAGATTTTAGTTGATGCATACAGAGGAGACCAAAGTACGGAGTCTGAATCCACACTGTTTGTCAGGTGTTTGTCAAATAGGTAAAGAAATATACTTCAAATACATATACCCAAAGAAACAAAACAAAATCTGAAGTCTCTATGATACATGAGGCATAGTGCTGAGGGCAGGAGGAAGACCAAGAAGCAGCATCCAGGAAACATCAGGCACAGCCTCTTCACCAAAGGATGCAAATGAAGACATATTAGATGAATGAAAACTGGCAGGATTTTTGCCTCTAGTAGACTTACATAGCAGGAAATGAGTTCTTATAGTTGAAGTAAGGCCAGGAACAGTGGCTCACACCTGTAATCTTGGGAGGATCCCTTGAGCTCTGGAGTTCCAAACCCTCGTAATCAAGAGCACTATTCTTTTGGCACATAATAGTTACTTCATAAATTAGGGTCTCTATGGTGTAATAATATTGGAATCTGAGCTAAACTCAAATAAATGTCTTTTCACTGGAAGGGTTTTCAGTTGCTAGTTTTCCTGTCTCTACTAGAAATAGAAAAATTAGGGGGCACTGTGGTTGGTACCTATAGTCCCAGCTACGTCAGAGGCTGAGGCAGGAGGGTCACTTGAACCCAGGAGTTTGAGGTTGCTGTGAGGTAGGCTTGGGCACCAAAGTGAAACTGTCTTAAAAAATAAAAGACTGAAATAAAATTACAACAGATGGAAAACTCAAGAAGGAAAAAAAACCACCATAAAGGGTAAAATATGGGTAAATATAAAAGACTGTATTTCCTCTAAAATACATATGAGTGTTTAAAGAAAAAGTGATAACAGTGGGTTATGGAGTTTATAACATACATGGATGTAATACATTTGACAACTCTTAACATAGAGGAAATGGAGGTGCTAAACAGACTTTCAAGGTTCTTACATAATGTGGTACAACTCTAAATAGAATGCAAAGTGTTAAGAAAATGTATTTTAATCCCTAGAAACAGTTGCTAAAAAAAAGTTAAAAATATAGCTAATGAGTCAATAAAGTAAGATGAAGTTCTAAAATAATATTTAATTAATGCAACAGAAGATAGAAAAGACAAAAATTAAATGGGACAAATAAAAAATAAATAATAAAATGGTAGACATAAGTCCAACCATATCACTGTCATATTAACTTAAAACTATATTAAAACTAAGTAAGCAATATGATAATACTTCATTGAGTATGTGCTCAAAACCAGAGTAGTGTCGGTGGGACACAAGCCCAGGTTAGACTATTTAACTAAACAATATTCTTTTGGCACATAATAGGTACTTCATGAATTAGGGTCTCTATGGTGTAATAATATTGGAATATGAGTAAACTCAAGTAAATGTCTCTTCACTGGAAAGGTTTTCCATTGCTAGTTTTAAATGCGTGGATATACATCTTGATATTCCAAAGTTATTGAATCACAGACCCTTAATATTTCTTTTAAATTTTTTTATTTCAAATTAATAGGAGGGTACAAATTTCTAGGTTAAAATATTCTCACTTGCAAGGTAAAGTTCAAGTTGTAGAAGAGCCCTTCACCCAAGGAAAGCAACCCAAATGCCCATTAGCCCATGAGTGGATTAACAGACTGGGGCATGTGTATACCATAGAATACTATTCAACCTTAAGAAATGATGGAGACCTTACATCTTTTATGTTTACCTACATGGAAGTGAAACACATTCTTCTTATCCATTTGATCCTGCAATCCCAATATTGGGCATCTACCCAGAAGGAAAAAAATCCTTTTATCATAAGGATACTTTCACTAGACTATTTATTGCAGCTCAATTTACAATTGCCAAAATGTGGAAACAGACTAAATACCCACCAACCCAGGAATGGATTAACAAGCTATAGTATATATACACTATGGAATACTATTCAGACATTAAAAAAAATGGAGACTTTACAGCCTTTGTATTAACCTGGATGGAAGTGGAACATATTATTCTTAGTAAAGCATCACAAGAATGGAGAAGCATGAATCCCATGTACTCAATTTTGATATGAGGATAATTAATGACAATTAATGACATGGTGGGGGTGAGGGAAGGGGAGAGCAGTGAGAGAAAGAATGAAGGTGGGGTGGGGAAAGGAAGAGCAGAGAGAGGGAAGGAGCTAGGGGGGTGGGGTCTTGGTGTGTGCCACACCTTTTGAGGGCAAAACACGATTGTAAGAGGGACGTTACCTATCAAATGCAATCAGTGTAACCTGGTTTCTTGTACCCTCAGTGAATCCCCAACAAAAATAAACAAACAAACAAACAAAGAAACTCAAGAATGGAAAAAAGATCCAATGTACTTAATACTAATATGAAACATTTATATTTTTATTGAACTTAATATTAAGAGAACATATGACAAGCCTAGAATCTTTTGGGGCACACTTTTGAGAAGACCCCTAACCATTTGTCTCTGTCCTGTGGAGATTTGTGCCAACCATAAGCCAGCAGGCAGCATGCTTATCCAGCTTTAGAGGAAATGTGACAAAATATAATGGCAGAATACCTTGAATTGTTACAGATGTTTGATAGTTTGGGAAATTTTCTGATTGTTAGTACTATGTTTCATCTTCATGATGACCTGATGAAGAAGACAAGGGAGATAGCACATTGTTGTCGCTTCTGCCACCACTAACAACAACTCTTTATTATTGAGGGTCAATGATATGCTAGGGGTATTCAATTATCTTGCTAAAAAGCAAGCTAACAACAACAAAAAACTTCAATACCCACTATGTTCCCCCCTTTCTACCTTGCTAAACTCAGAAAAATACAGTGACTACCCACACTTAGCTAGTGACTGAGCTGGAAGTGGAGGCAGATCGTGTATTTCAGTTGAAAATTTGAGAGCTTAAGAAAGCCCCAGGGCCTATTCCAAGTAAAAGAATTATACTCAGTAAACATAGGGGAGTTCTTTTCTTTGACTTAAGCTCCAATTTTATTAACACAAGCACATCTTATTATGTGGTTTTCTTTCTTTACCCTCCAATCCCTACTCCAATAAAGAGTCAATGAAAGTACATCTGATCCATTTAATAGATCCAACATTGAATACAATTGAGGACTATAAAAAAGTAAAAGTTTCCTGTTTGGAAAATAACTCTACTAGGATTCTGGGCTAAAATGATATCATAGGGGGTGGTGGTGTAAGAGTTAGAATACCCAGATTGTGGTTCTGGTTCTGCTGTTGAATAAGTGGTATAACCTCAGTTTTCTTCTATGTCTAATGGGAAGAATAACTCATTGGGATACAGATAAAACTTATTTCCAACAAAGTCAATTAATTAAATGGGATTTCAAGAGGTGAGGCTGCTGGAATTATGCTGGTGCTCCAATTCAGGTGGCTCACAATGTTTATGCAGATGGGGTCCCACAAAAGTTATTTATGTCACACCAGGAAAGGCTTTGTCTAAACAATGAAGAGAGTTTTTATTATCCAACCTTGGGCAAGTCAGTCAAAGATCCTGAGGAAGCTTGCTTTCTTCTTTTATAAGTGGGGTTAAAAATTACTATGTGTCTTAGAAATAAATTAAACTGTATATATAAACATAACATTATATGATTCTTTTTTCTAAAACCTATTGGAAAATAAAATTAAGATACAAATATATTTTTTTAATATAGTGAAACTAAGACTTAGAAACTTTGATTATCTGAACTAATAAGTTAGGTACAGTTGTAGCTGACATTTGAGCTCTGGTCTGGCTCATGCCAAAAACCAAGTGGTTTAACACAAAGCAGGTGAGAAACTGAAAATTTTCTCTCATAAGTGAAACTCTTTTCAATAGCCCTTCATCTGACTCTGCCTCTGTATGTAGGAATGTTCACCACTGTGTTTATACATAGTCAAAACATGTAAGCATTTGCCTTTTTAAAAAGAATGGTTAAGAGCCCTAAAAACTTCATTATGTCAAAGTGTCTTATCGGGCATACAGTTGTTAAAACAGCCTCAACCAGACCTTTGAGACTTTCTCAACTACCCTATAATTTAACATTAAATACCTTCAGAAGCCTGGGAATCACACAGAAAATACAAATTAAAATTCCCATGAAAAACCCCACTGCCCTCCATTGTAATGGCTTCATTACTGATGATGATGGCAGTTCCATGTCTATGAGCTCCAGTAAACCTTCCATAAGCTTATAGAAATACATACTATGCCTTCCAACCTGAGATGGGATGATGACAAAGTAGACATAATATATGCTATTTCTTACTTTTTCTCTTCTTCTTTATGTGTCTAGAAGACACTATAAATTTATTTCAGAGAGTCAAAAAAATGACTTTATCACTTTTGCCTTTGTTTAACTCCTCTTTGCCTATTTCATATGCCTTGACACATGAAATTAATAAGGTTAAAAAAAAGTTATCATCATCCTCCATGAAAGACACAAGTGTGCCGGGTTATCAGACGTGTTCCCTGATCCCAAGAATTCTGTGCTGTGAGTACTTGGAGATGCTGGTTTTGATTTACACAGCATACATCTTGTTCCTGGTCCCACAGAGCTCTCTTAGAAGTCCATAGAAAAATAGAGAATGCAGACAGAATTGCACGCTGAGTAGATAAGGCTTCTCTACTCAATTCTTTTGTCTGAGTAAGGTATTTTTTGGAGGGAAAGAGCAAAGCCTGTTTTCAATCCACATGTCATTGCTTCCCCTCTGCCAACCAATAACAGAACATCACTGCCTATAGTGTTGACCCCTCAGTCACCTTGGTAGGGTTCTAGTTCTTTAAGCTCAAAGCATACAGTGATGAGCTCACACTTGCTTCTTGCCTTGTACTCTAGTTTATATTCAGGATTTGGTCTCAGGTTAAATTAGATTTAAGTTATAGAGAGTTTTGGACAAAGTACAGACCTTGTGGTCTGACAGAATGTTAGCTCTGTTACCTCCTACCTGTATGGCATTAAGTAAATGGCATTATGTAAATGCCACACAGGTAGCAGGTCTCTACTTTTCTTAATAGCAGTTTACCCATTTATTTGTCAAATGAGTATGTCCTTGGTGTAATTTGCAGTATTAAATGAGGGAATGCAGGTAAAGTATGGTATGTTGTAGTTGCTCAATGTATATTAATTTCTTTCCATTGTATAGAAATATTGGCAAATGCTTTTTTACCTCTCCTTTTTCTTGCAATTTAAAAGCATCTACTCCTGTGATCCCTGTAAGTGGGATGCCATTTGTGGGAAATGGAGGCCAGGGCTCCCCACATGTATCATGCACATTCTTTCAGCAAGGAGACTGTCCCAGTTGTGTGTGGTGACAATCACCCCAGATGCTATGTTTACAGGAAACTCAGAGTTAGGTTTGATGGAAATAAGCAGTGATGGGATCTTCCAGAGAAAAGCAGTATCAATACAGAGAGATCCTGATATAACATGATGTGAAATTGCTAACATAATAAAGCTATATGACATTTCTGCTCTCTCATCTGTTCTGTCTGTGAGTCAACCTGCTAAGGAAAATAATGCAGGCAAGTGAATGTGTGAGGTTTCCCCTCCATCTCAGAGGGGGTCCATAATGCTAAGTGTAGAGGCTGACGATGTCCTCCTCTGCTAAAGCCACCATACATATCCTCACTTTACCTCTTATTGGCCAAGAGACTGCCCAAGAGAGGGGAAAATATTACCTGAAAACTAGGGATGTTGCTTAGCACATATACAAGAAGCCTCGGGATAGAGTAGCTAAGACTACTGTGGATGAAAACTGTCAGGGTTCAAATCCTGCCTGTGCCATGTAGGCCATGTGACCTTGGGCAAGTTACTTAACTTCTCTTAGCTTCAGCTTCCTCATTGATTAAAAGAAATAGTATTTAATCTTTAGAGATCCTGCAAAGTTAACACTGTAAAGTGCTTTAAGTAGACCCTGGCACATTGCGAGTATCCAAGAAATGTACGTAATTATGTTCCAGATGTATTAGATTCTGCTATTCTTCCATGCAATAATACATTTGAATTGCCAAATTGGGAATAATTATTTTTGAGTTAACCCAAATATGAATATCTGATCAATATATTGAAAATCTGAAACAATGCTATTCCTAGTGAAGCAATTAATTGCAGTTAGTTTTTCTGTACTTCTTTCTTAATCACTAGACTGAATTCCTTGAGACTAGTGATTCCTGGCTTTACTCTGTATTCAGAGTGCCTAACAGTATGATGGTCACATAGTAGATAGTCAACTACTAGTTGACTACTAGTCAAACTTGGTGGAAAGGTTGAATGAGGAATTGAGCAGGTAACTTAATGAATGAAGCAAAGAATACCTGGAAGAGCTACACTATTTGGCATGTATCCACAGACTCGTCTTTCCTTATGTTTCCACAACTGTGCCTCTTTCAAAACTAATTCACTCTGTGTTGCGGCAAGTGATAAAAAAAGGCTATTGTTAGAAGAGGCCAATGATAAGCCCCAGACACTCCTTCTCTCATTGCATCTGCTTGTGTGTATGTAAGCAAAAAAAAAAGAAAGAAAGAAAGAAAGGCATGCATTATGTTTTTATGAGCCCTGCGATTTATTCTGTTTTGTTGTCAGAACTTTGGGAATGCATTCTATAGACTTTATTGAGACAAGATATCAAGAGATGTTTGCATATGTCTGAGCTCAGCACAATATTACTTTTTAATGCACTTTTGACTTTGCAGGCAGAAGATACAGCAAAAAATGTAAAACAGCAGTCATTGAGGTTTTTTTTTTTTATTATTACCTGCATTTTGCCTTCCTGGTATAAAAACAAACAAGTGCCTCCTTAAAATGATATAAATGAATAAGTGTTAGTTTGGCATGGATACAAATGAGATTTTTCTATCTCTGAGTCAGAAATAGAACTTTACTCCATGACAACTGGTCCAGGGCACAGGGTTGATAACACTCTAGTCAGCTGGAATTAGGGGCTGTCCCCCATTCCCTGCATGTTAGGAAAACAATCATTTAGTGTCTGGCAACAAGGAAGGTGATGGCAAATCTAGACTCACAGAGTCTCAGAGACAGGACTTACTTCCATGCTGGGGAATAAACATTTGCAAGGAGATTTAAGGGTATATCAAGGTAGCATATTTCTTTCTTTTCTTTTAATTGTTGGGCATTCATTGAAGGTACAAAGAACCAGGTTACACTGATTGCATTTGTTAGATAAAGTCCCTCTTATAATTGTGTCCTATTCCCAAGAGGTTAACCCCAACTGGGCTAATTTTTCTATCTTTATATCAATGTCTATCTTTATATCAATATTGGAAACAGGTAAACGTAGTCAGGGCTGAAATTACAGTATGAAACTACAACCTCAGGGCCAGGGCTGCAGTGAAACCTGACAACAAGGGGTCATGTGTGACAAAGCACAAAGAAAACAGCTAAGAGGAAGACTCATTTGAACAATGCTCATATGAGATCCGAAGCCTGCTTCCTAGCCTGGAGTCTCACAAGACCAAGACCAGCCTTAACAAGGAGACAAGGTTGCAGGGGTGACCCTGAGAGGAAGGCTGGCAAGAGCAGTTCTGAGACTCTCAGTTTGCTGTGTGCAGGTCTCTCTCTTTGGCAAAGGTGCCATCGCAGCAATGAGAAGGTGGTTAATCTCAGGGACTGGGCTCCAGTGCTCACGTGCTGACTCTGGTCAGTGGCCTTTCTCATTAGACCAGACCACCACACTATGGTGTGAGATCTTATGTTTATACATTTTTTCCTGAAAATTAGTTCATTAAGCTTTCTAATCACAGACAGACCCTTTGATGGCTCAGAGCATCAAATGATCAATGATTGGGCTCAGTTGTTTTTTTATGGCAAAATAGAAGGACTCGAGATGTGACCATTAAGACCTTTTAGGAATTACAACTAAAAAGGGAAAAAAACCTTCACTTACTCATTTTTATCTCTACATGTAAGGAACTTTAAAGTTTACATAGTGCTTTCTCATTTTTTTATAATAGCCTTTGATTGGAAAGAGGGAGGTTAATTGATGGCCCATGATTATAAAGTTGATAAACGTCTGGTAGTGGTGGCTGTACTCCTAGCACTCTGGGAGGCCAAGGTGGGTGGATTGCTTGAGCTCAAGAGTTCCAGACCAGCCTGAGCAAGACTGAGACCCTATCTCTCCTAAATATAGAAAAACTAGCTGGAAGTAGAGGCATACACCTGTAGTCCCAAGTACCCGGGAGGGTGAGGCAAGAGGATCGCTTCAGCCTAAGAGTTGGATGTTGCTGTGAGCTATATGCCACAGCACTACTTAGTGTGACAAAATGAGACTGTCTCAACAAAAATAAATAAATAAAGTTAGCAAGTAGAGTATCAATGTCTTTATATAGTGATCAAGAAAATGCCATGAAGGCTAACTGTAACAGTACGATCAAAACATTTCTGAATGTATATGAATCGTGCCCTATGATTGCACCAATGTACGGAATTATGATTCAATAAAATTATAAAAAAAAAAAAAAGAAATACTATGTTTGGGGAACCATGTATTATTCCACATGGCTTGTGTGCATGGGATGAGTGGAATTGTGGTAGGTGAGAATTAAAAATTGTAGAGGCCAGATTATCTAAAGAGTTTTAAATTTTTCCTTTATTTCAGTGAAGAGCCACTGATAGATTTTAAGCAGGATCAGGTATGATGAGATTTGTATATATATTTGGGTGAAATTGGCTTAATACATAATTTATAAGCTTGGAAAATATAAGGGGCTAAACAAATTATTATATTAACAATATGAGACTCAATCAGTTAACATGTATTTATTGGGTGACTGGTTTATGCCAGTCATTTTCTAAGGGACAGGGAAGAGCTAGGAATGGGACAAAGTCTTTTCCTGTAAAGAGTTTATTTTATTTTTTAATGCTTTTGAGACAGAGTCTCACTCTGTCACCCTGGGTGGAGTGCTGCCTCAACCTCCTGAGTAGCTGGGATTACAGGTGTGTGCCACTATGCCTGGCTAGTTCTTTTCTTTTTTTGCAGTTTTTGGCTGGGGCTGGGTTTGAACCTGCCACCCCTGTAGGGCCGGTGTCCTACTCCTTTGAGCCACAGGTGCTGCCCATTTTTTTTTCTATTTTTAATAGAGACGGGGTCTTGCTCTTACTCAGGCTGGTCTTAAACTCCTGAGCTCAAGCAGTCCACTCACCTTGGCCTCCCAGAGTGCAAGGATTATAGGCCTGAGACAATGTGCCCAGCCTAGTTCATATTTTTTAACTTGGGAGAAAAACTGTAATCATGTAAGCAGACAAGATAGTTTCAGAAACTAAGTGCCATGCAGAAGACAAGGTAATTGTGACACTGGATGTTTTAGCTAGGGTGAAAAATTCAGGCCTGAATGTTAAACACAATCTTGTCAAAATAGAGGAGGAAAGCATTACAAATAGGAGTAGTGAATGCAGAGTACTTAGATAGTCCTTAGAATTTGGGACAGAAAGAAGGGCAATGTGGTTAGAGTGTAGGTGGCAAAAAGAATGTAGGAAGATAAGGCTGGAGAGGTAGGTGAAGGTCAGATATTCTCCTCATGGTAGAAATCTGTATTTTGTTCCAGTGAGAACAGGAAGGTATGGTAGGTTTTCAAGCTGGAGAGTGACTTTCTTTAGGAGGAGCGATGATGGAGGCCTGGAGACTGTTGCTCTAGTTTAAGCAAGAGGTGGTGGCTTAGACTGGAGGGAAATTTGACAGGACTAAACAAGATAGATTAGTGTGTGCTGAGAGGAAAGGGGGATCTGAGTTGTTACAGTTTTGACTTGAGGGAGTAGGACAGAGGGCCACTGCCTTAGGAAGAGCGAACAGACACAGAAAAAAAGAATATTTATGGTTTGGGCTTGTTAAATATATGTAAACTTGTAAAACATATCTATTAGACATCCAGGCAGTGTAGTTCAGTGGCCATTTGATCTGAATCTGGAGCTAAGAAATTTGATTTGGGGGTGTAAGGTTGAAATTCATTAGTGCTTATTTAAAGCCTGAGGAAGAAATGTAACTGGAGAGTAGGGCTGAGATCAAAAGCCTGAGTCGTTTCAATAGAGGTCTGAAGAATACTGAGAATTCAGTGGGTAAGAGGAAAATTAGGCAGATGTGTGATGTTGCAGACTCTAAAGGTACTGCTGGGTTTGGATAGCTTAAAACCAAATAATTGGCCATCGGCCTTGACAGGATGTTGGTTGTAGGGAAACTTGGTAAGAGCTATTGGAATCATGGGAATAAAAAGCCAACCAGAACAAGTTTAGTTGTTAATTGGTAAGTGAAGATGTTGAGACAATAAATACAATTTAGTTATGGAGCAGGGCAAGGAATTGGGGTAGTAACTGGAGGGGGATATAGGTTCAAAGAAAGATTTTACAAAGATGGGTAAAGACATGTTTTATGTCAGCAGGAAAAATCCAAGTAGAGTAGAAGAAATAGAGGATACTGAAAAGAAAGAAGCTAATTGCAGGAGGGAAGTGTATTTTATCCAACACAGAGTAGAGGAATTGGCCTTAGGGCCAAAAACATCTCTTTGTTTTTAATAGGAAGAAGGGCAGAGATTGTGCATTTAGAACCAGAAAAGAGTAGTGGCATTGGTTCTAGACAGATGAGGGAATCCTCTGATTGTCTGCTTTCTGTGTGGCTTGTAAGGTAAGCATAGATGAAAGTGGCTATGTAGGGAGTGGAGAAGTGCAGTTTTGCATAACAACATTTCAGTCATTGACAGACTGCATATATGATGGTGGTCCCATAGGATTACAAGAGAGCTGAAAAATTCCTATCACCTAGTGATATTGTAGCAATAGTAAAGTTGTAGTGTGGTGTATTACTTTTTTATGTTTAGATATGTTTAGTTACATAAGTACTTAGCATCGTATTACAGTTGCTTACAATATTCAGTGTAGTCACATACTATACATGTTTTTAGTCTGGGAGCAACAGGCTAATGCCATGTAGCCTAGCTGTGTAGTAGGCCAGACCATCAGGGTTTGTGTCAGAACACTTGTATATTTAAACCTGACAAAATTGCCCAACGATGTCTTTTCCATAACATATCCCTGTTTTTCAGGGACATATCACTACATTGCAGATTTGAGGAGATAAGCGAGGTATAAAATAGTTATCTCCAAACATGGGGAGTGACTTTTTATATTAGAGAGGTGGAATAATCAAGATTTGTGGTCATAAACTTGATTTGAATGGTATCAAATCAGTTACGTGGTTATTATCCAACAATCTCCTGTTGTTTAGGTGTGAGAGAGGAATAAGTAGATAGTTGGCTCTAACCAGGAGTTGAGGTTTTACCAGATAAGTTAGGCTAAGGAAAAAGGGGACAAGAGAATTAAGACTCTTTGGAGAATTATTGGCATGAGAAAACTACTAGCTCAAGCAGAGTCTTGATGGTGTGACAATAGAATGCTTGAAATTTTTGTAAGTGATAATTATGTTAGGCTATGATGCTAAGTAGGTGGCTTAGGCAAGTGGTGAAAAAATTTAGCTGGTGCTAAAGACTTTAAAAACAAAAAACTCTGAGGCCAATGTATTATATCTATTTAGATGTTGAAGTTATTCGAGTGATAAAACTGTTGATGGAGATGAAGATGGAAACCTGTGCTAAAACTACAGGAGGTCAACTATCTGTTTTAAAGGATCTGCAGGTTGGGTTGGAGGAAAGATTAAGTGGTTTAGAAGCCATACTGAGAAGCCAGGAGGATGCCTGGAAGACCCAACACTGTACGATTGTGGGGGGCAAGGAGGATGCTTTCTCCTCTGAGGTATAGTATGGGTAAGAGAAAAGCTTTTATAGCAGAAGTATCCTCAGGGGCAGTCAGGATTCCTTTAGACTAAAAAGTCAGAGGGAACAGCACAGAATAGAGGGTGAAAATATAGAGGGGTTTGCTGAGGATAGCTCATGACTTCCAGGACTTAGGAGGGCAAGAAAGAGCAAGAGAAAAGGACAGAAAAGGCAGAAAAACAGATACACAGAGATGTATGGGGTGAGCCATCCTTAAGACTTGGATTTGTGATGGTGATTGCACTAAATGAAGATGTAAACCACGACAGACAGCGTAGTAGTTAGATGTAGTGGTGCCTTAGAATAGACAGATTGCTGAGTTCTGCCTCCAGAGTTTAAGATACATTTGATCTGGGTAGGCCCAGTACTTTACATTTCTTTTCTTTTTTTTGAGACAGAGCCTCAAGTTGTCACCCTGGGTAGAGTGCCTTGACATCACAGCTCACAGCAACCTCCAACCCCTGGGCTCAAGGGATTCTCCTGCCTCTGCCTCCCAAGTAGCTGGGATTACAGGTGTCCGCCACAATGCCCGGTTATTTTTTGGTTGCAGCCCTCATTGTTGTTTGGCGGCCCAGGCTGGATTCAAACCTGCCAGCTCAGGTTTATGGTGGCTGGCGCCTTAGCCACTTGAGCTACAGGCGCTGAGCCAGTACTTTACATTTCTAATAAGTTCCCGGTTGGTGCTGATGCTGGTCCAGATATCACACTTTGAAAACTACTATTCAAGAGAAACTAGCAAGCAGCTATTGTGTACAATAGCTTAAGATGATTTGTGGCCTGAGAGATGGGCGGAGGCTTCCTGGGGACAACTGTGACAGACATCACTTTGATTTTGGCCAAATATTTGAGGAGAAAGGGAATATATGATACTTTTTTTTGAGGGATAGTAACTTCTAGGTGGTTTAGTCTGATTATCAGTAAACATTTATTGAATATCTGTTTTATGCAGCAAAATCAGGATACCAAGATCTGTATTTTCTTCCTGAAGGACAATGGAGTAAAGAGGTTCAATAACTGTACATTGTAGCAAAGACTGCATGCCATCAGTAAGTAGTATGGGCAGGTGTTAACAGGAGGTTCAGAAAAACAGTCACTGAGAACTGGACGTTTGGGAATAGTTTCTTGAGAGAGGTATGATTGAAGCTAGGTTCTGGCAGAACTAAAGGGAGATTAGCATGTGGAAAATAGGCAAGAAGAATGGTGTTGAGAATGAACACTTCTCATGAGTCCCATTGCTTTCGTTCTGGCCCAAGTCACCATTATCTCTTATCTTTAATAATTTTCAAATTAGCCACCTGCTTCTGTTCCTTCTCCACCTCTCTACACAAAGTTCTACTTAATACAGTAGTCAGAGTGATCTTTTTAATGTTACATTAGATTGCTCCTCTGCCCAGAACTCTTCAGTGGCTTCATATCTCACTCAGCCTGAAAGTCGAATGAGGGCCTGAATGACTGGCTTTCCTGGATAAGTCTTTGAACTCATTTTCTTATATACTTTTTTTCTGCTCACTTGGCTGGAATCATATTGACCTTCAGGCTATTCTTTGAATATATCAAATATACCCTTTTCTCAGGGCCTTTGTACTTACCTACCACCTGCCTTTCTCCCAGGTATCAGTATGACTCCCTTTCTTGTTTATACGAGATCTGTGCTCAAATGTCATGTTATCTTGAACATCCAGTATAAAGGTAGTATAAAGGTCAATTACTTACGCCTTTGCTCAACATTTCCCACTCCCTTTTCTCCATCTTTATCTTTCTCCAAAATTCCATCTGACACATCATATATTTGTTTATTGTCTTTCTTCATCTATGCAGGCCCTGGTGTATCCTCTGTGCTTGAGATAAAGTAGGCACTGATTGGATATTTGTAGAGTGGAAAAAAGGGAGGAAGGAAAGTCGGGGGAATAATGAGAAGACCAATATCACTGGAATACATAGCAATGGAGAAGATAGTTTTTATGAGTAAATTGGAGAATCTTGAATACTAGATTACCATTAAATAGAAAATGAGGAATTTTTGAAAGTTTTCAGCAAGCAACATCTAGCCTTTTGAAATACACAGTTCTCTGATTTAGGATGATCTGACTTACGGCTTTTAAACTTTACAATGTGTTTCTTGGTGCATTAAATGTATTTCCAATGTGGGAAATTTGCCAATTTTCAACTTATGAAGGGTTTATCAGGACCATAACCCAATCATTCCTTTGAGGAGCATCTGTACTACTATGCAGTTTACTTCTGTGGATAGTATGGTTTGAGTTAGGAAATAGAAGTGTGGAGATCAAGTCCATCACAGTTGTTCACATTTGAGGTAAAAAGGACTTAAGGTCAGAGCTTGTCAGTGAGAATAAGAATTTTAAGTATTAGAGATGAAAATCTTATAAATGGGTGCTAAAAGATGGTAAGCTTCCAGTTGTCTAATAAAGCTACTTTGCTGTTTGTTTTAATTTAATCTTTAACAAGTATCTTTTGACATGTTTCATACCAGAATATAAAATGTATAAAGTGGGAATACATTTGAAACTAAATAAATACTCATTTTTGTGGATTTTAAACTGCTTGTTTGGAGGGATAGAGAATGATAATGGTCAAACCACACATATTGACAAGGTTGTGGTGGTGGAGAGTATGTCTACGCCCAAGATACATTTTCTCAGGTCCTTTTCGCAACCAAAAAAAAAAGTACATTTTAGGACTTGTAGTCTTCATTTGCTAGCACCCTTTTTTCCTTCTTGGGCTTCTTGGGCTGCATAATGACATTTTGGTCAATGACTGACTGCATGTACAACAATGGTCCCATATGGTAGTAATATTTTATTACAATTGTCTACACTTAAATATGTTTAGATACATAAGTACTTAGCATTGTCTTATGGTTGCCTACAGTATTCAGTGTAGCACAGGTCTGGTAGCCCAGGAGCCATAAGTGCTATGCCATATAGCCTGTGTGTGTAGTAAGCCATACCATCTGGGCTCATAAAAGTGCGCTCTATGATGTTCATATGAGGTCAAAAATCATCTAATGATGTCCTTCTCAGAAAGTTTCTCTGTAGTCAAGTGAGGTGTGACTAAATTGCTTTTAAAACTTACGATCTAGTTAAAAGCATTGGATTGCTTCTTAGAGTTAACATTGTTCTGTGAATGTGAGCTTGCTGCTCCTCTTCACAAATGTTTTTTCAGCATCTTTCCTTATTATTAAAAAGAGAACATATATTATTGGTAATATAAGGCCACCATAGAGTAGACATTCCATGAATATTGGTCAAAAGATTAATTAGATGTTCTAGGTATGATGAACTGTCTAGGTAGCAAAGTATCTGACTAAAATAATGGGTTTTGGTTCCACTTAACGCTTTAGCTTCTGTATTGTCTTATTTGCATATTAACTTATATAGTGTTTTACTTATTTAAATCTAGACCATTATTTCACAGATTTAATAAATCAAGGCCTAACTTTCATTCTTTAAAATAACTGTCAAATTAATGTGACACAAACTCTTTAGTCACTGAGTATTTAGCAAGATTCTTATACCCATGAAAATGAGAAATAACTGATTTTGGTTTTATTGTTTATATCACATATGCTAGTTCTGTCTCTGACTAGGTCACTAACCTTCTGTATGGTAATACACAAATTAAATCATCTTTACACTCTGTCTTATCTGTAAAACGGGCATAATTACTTCCCAGCAGTATTGTTAAATTTTATTCCTCAGAGAAATTGGCATCTAAATAAAAACATTCTCAGTGATTTATTTATTCTTTTTATTCCACAGTACTTGTAATTTCCAATTAGGTAAAAAGCATTATGATAGGTTTTTCTGTCAGTATTAGACTGAAAGTCTCACTAAACAGTGAGGGGGCAGTATGCATGTGTTTTGGAGGAGAGTCAGTTGGTATTGCGTCTTTGCTCCCCTTTGCTGAATTTCAGTATTTGTAAATGTTTGTTTTTACCTTTTTGTTTTCTTATTTAACTTTACTAAGTTAGGGTTATTGAAAATAAGCTTCCTAATTCAATGAAAATAAAAATTATGTTTGCATGTGGCTTAATACCATGTTGCTCTGATATTGGATATTTATAGATAATACTCAATATTAGAGAAATTCTCAAGATTGTCTAAATTTTCTTTTTTTCTTTCTTTCTTTCTTTCTCTTTTTTTTTTTTAGAACCTGGGTCTTGTTCTGTCACCCTGACTGGAGTACTTTGGCCCAGCTCACAGCTCACTGTAACTTCAAATTCCTGGGCTTAAGTAATCCTTTTGCCTCAGTATTCCAAGTAGTTGGGACTATAGGCACATACTACCATGTCTGGCTAATTTTTATTTGTTTTTATTCATTCATTCATAGACAGTCTCTCACTCTGTTACCCTGGGTAGAGTACCATAGTGTCATAGCTCATAGCAAACTCAAACTCTTGGGCTCAAGGAATCCTCATACCTCACCTTCCCTAGTAGCTAGGACAACAAACACCCACCTCACAATGCCCAGTTAGTTTTTCCATTTTTAGTAGAGATGGGGTGTCACTCTTGCTCAGGCTGGTTTCAAACTCCTAAGCGCAAGCAATCTACCTCCCTCAGCCTTCCAGAGTGCTAGGATTACAGCATGAGCCATTGCACCTGGCCCTAATTTTTAATATTTTTTTTGTAGAGACGGGATCTCACTGAGTTGCTCAGGCTGGTCTCAAACTCCTGGCCTCAGTCAACACAACTCTTCTTTGGTGTTATTTCATCTTACCATGGAGAAGCAAGATTCAAATGGAGCAGTCTTTACTTCATAGTTAATGCTCTTAACCAGTATGCTATAATGCTTTCAAGTAGTCTGTGAAAGTCTTCATTGAAGATGGTCCCGGGTGAGCCCCACTTCCTGGTATTTATGCCTTGTGTATTCTCCTCCCCTTGAGTGTAAGCTTGGGACCTAGTGACACTTTGAACAGAATATTACAACAGTGATGGGCTGTCATTTCCAGGATTTGGTTACAAAAAGACTGTGGCTTTCATCTTTGATAACTGCCTTCTTTAGCTCTCTCTCAGAGTGCTGACTCTGGGAGAAACAAACTGACAGGTCAAGAAATCTTGAGGTGGCAAGAAACTGATGATGTTCAGGGCTAAAGCCAGTGAGGACCTCAGGCCTGCCAAATAGCTAGATGAGTGAGCTCGGAGGTAGATCCTTGTTAGTAGAGCTGAGTTGACGGTAGCTGTAGCCAACACATTGATTGCAGTCTTGTGAAGAGGTGAAGTCTCCATCTTTCTTTAAGGCTGCATAGTATTGCATGGTATACATGTACTACAATTTATTAATCCATTCGTGGGTCAATGGGCACTTGGGCTTCTTCCATGACTTAGCAATTATGAATTGGGCTGCAGTTTACGTTCTGGTACAGATGTCTTTATTCTAATGTGATGTTTGGTCTTCAGGGTATATACCTAGTAAAGGAATTATAGGATCAAATGGCAGGTCTATTTTTAGATCTCTAAGTAGTCTCCAAACATCCTTCCAAAAGGGATATATAGTTTGCATTCCCACCAGCAATGTAGAAGTGTTCCCTTTTCTCCACATCCACGCCAGCATCTCTGGTTTTGGGATTTCGTTATGTGGGCTAATCTTACTGGAGATAGATGATAGCTCAAAGTAGTTTTGATTTGCATTTCTCTGATGATTAAGGAT
>CAUYON010131631.1:0-11836 GCA_963573935.1 Arctocebus calabarensis
TAGAGACAGAGTCTCACTTTATCGCCCTGGGTAGAGTGCCGTGGCGTCACACTGCTCACAGCAACCTCCAGCTCTTGGGCTTAAGCGATTCTCTTGCCTCAGCCTCCCTAGTAGCTGGGACTACAGGCGCCCGCCACAGGAGCTCGGTGGATGTTGAGGGCTGGGCTGCTCTCAGTGTGGTTGTTTCTGCAGAAATCACAGGTTGGAAAAGGGAGAAAGATGAACAAAAGGCCATGTGTGTGCCCAACACAGTCTCCTGGGACTTGTAAGCACCCAGATGTGCTAAGTCCACAGTGAGCCCTTGCTTGTCCGTACTGGATACTCGTATCTCACGTACACAAAACCCACTGTGGGTTTTGGTTATCTTCATTTTATAGATGCAACCGTGAGGTTTTCAGCGCTAAGTCCCTTGAGCAGTCACAATAGTAGTAGGGGATAGAGTGTGGACTGAATTCAGTTCTGAATCCAAAGTCTGTGCTCTTTAATTTCCTTTTATTTTAAAATAAATATTGTTGTTGTTTTCCGGAATATCTAACTAATAAATATTCTTTATAGAAAATTTGGAAAGAACAACATAAAATATAAAATAAAGGCCAGGCGCAGTAGCTGACGCCTGTAATTCTAACACTCTGGGAGGCCGAGGCAAGTGGATTGCCTGAGCTCACAAGTTCAAGACCGGCCTGAGCCATACTGAGATCTCGTCTCAAATAAATAAATAAATATATATATATATAGCCAGGTGTTGTGGTGGGCACCTGTAGTCCCAGCTATTTGGGAGGCTGAGGCAGGAGAATTGTTAGAGCCCAAGAGTTAGTTGTTGTGAACTATGACACCACAGCACTCTATCAAGGGTGACAAAGTGAGACTGTCTCAAAAAATATATATATATAATAAAAATAACCCATAATTCCACCATCTAGGGATAATAACCATCAATATTTTAGTACTATCACTCAGTATCCATGGGGGATTGGTTCTAAAACCTGAAGACTGCCAAGTCCCTGATAGAAAATGGTGTAGTATTTGCATATAAACTACACACATCCTCCTGTGTCCTTTAAACCAGGTGTAGATTACTTATAATGTCTAACATGATGCAAATGCTATGTGAAGAGTTACAATACTATATTATCCAGGAAATAATAAGAAAAATGTCTGTACATGTCCAGCATTTTTTTTTTTTTTACCATCTTCAACCCATAGTTGTTTGAATCCACAGATTTGGAGCTCACAGATACGGATGGCCAAGTACATTCTTTTCTCCAGTCTAAGTTATGCTGTTTTATGACCTGCTTTTTGTTGTTCTTTTGTTTTTCTCTTTTCAAATAGATTTATTATTTAGAGAAGATTTAGAAAGACTGGCTCCGTGCCTGTGGCTCAACGGGCTAAGGCGCCAGCCATGTACACCTTAGCTGGCGGGTTCGAATCCAGCCCAGGCCCGCCAAACAACAATGACAGCTGCAAGCAAAAAATGGCCGGGCGTTGTGGCGGACACCTGTAGTCCCAGCTACTTGGGAGGCGTAGGCAAGAGACTCGCTTGAGCCCAGGAATTGGAGGTTGCTGTGAGCTGTGATGCAACGGCACTCTATCGAGGGTGACAGCTTGAGGCTCTGTCTCAAAAAAAAAAAAAAAAAAAAAAAGATTTAGAAAGACTGAGAGGAAGCTACAGAGAATCCCCATATACAGGCAGTCCCCAGGTTATGAACAACATGGGTTCTGAAGGTTTATTCTTATGTTGAATTTGTCGTAAGTTGGAACAGGTGCATGTACCTAGTATCCATAATAGCCTCCATTTGTAGGTGTAAGTCATACCTAAGTCAAGTGTTTGTAACTTGGAGACTGCGGGTATCCCTTCCCCTACGCATGGCCTCCCCCACTATCAACATACCACATCAGAGTGGTCCATTTGTTGTAATAAACTTACATTAACACACGCTTATCACCAGAAGTCCAAAGTTTACGTCAGGGCTTCCTCTCGATGTTGCACATTGTATGGGTTTGGACGAATGTATAAGGACACGTATCCACTGTCCTGAATCTTCTGGGCTTCACCCAGTCATCCCCCTTTCTCACCTGATTCCTGGCAACACTGAACTTTCTATAGTCTCCAAAGATTTGCCTTTTCCAGAACGTCACATAGTGCTTGATTCGGCAGCACATATACTAAAACTGGAACAATACAGAGAAGATTAGCAAGGCCCCTGCGCAAAGATGACACGCAAATTTATGAAGCTATTTTTGTTGCTACTAATATTTTTTTGCTACTAATATTCTTATTATATTTTTGTTGCTACTAGTATTCTCCGGTGCAGAAACTAAGATTCCAGTAAGCTAAGTGATTCATCCAATTGAATTATCTTTGGGTTTCACATCCCTATCAAAAACATTCGCAACCTTAATCAAAAAACTAGTGCTATCTGGGCACAGTGGGGCTCATGTCTGTAATCCTAGCGCTTTGGGAGACAGGCTGGTGGAATGAGCTCAGGAGTTGGAGATGAGCATGAACGATCCCCCACATCTCTCAAAAATAAAGAAATAAAATCGAAAAATAGAGTGTCATATAGTAGAAATCAGACAGTATATAGCCTTTTCAGATTGGCTTCTGTCACTTCGCAATATTCTTTGCAGGTTGCGTCATGTCTTTTCATGGCTTACCTGCTCATTTCTTTTTAACACTGAATAAAATTTGTTCTTTGGATGGATCACACTTTTTCTATTCACCTACTGAAAGATAATGGCTGCTTCCAAGTTTGGGCAATTACGAGTAAAAGCTGCTATGAACATCAGTGTAAGGTTTTTGTGTGGACAGAAGTTTTCAACAAATTTGGGTAAATACAGTACAGCAGGATTGCTGGATCTCTTGGTAAGAGAATGTTTAGTTTTTATAAGAGAGTGCCACACTGTGTTCCAAAGTGGCTGTACCATTCAGCAGGGTACAACAGTGAATCAAATTTAGATTTTGCGTTGTTCCACATCCTTGCCAGCATTTAGAGCTGTCAACGTTTTGGATTTTTACCATCTTAATATATGCACAGTGGCATCTTACTGTTGTCTTAATTTGCTTTGACCTGATAACCTATGATGTGGAGCATCTTTTCATATGCTTATCTTTCATCTGTATACCTTCTTTTTTTTTTTTTTTGAGACAGAGCCTCAAGCTGTCACCCTGGGTAGAGTGCCATGGCATCACAGCTCATAGTAACCTCCAATTCCTGGGCTCAAGCGAGTCTCTTGCCTCTGCCTCCCAAGCATCTGGGACTATAGGCAACCACCACAACGTCTGGCCATTTTTTGGTTGCAGCCGTCATTGTTGTTTGGCGGGCTGGGCTGGATTCGAACCCGCCAGCTCAGGTGTACGTGGCTATTGCCTTAGCCTGTTGAGCCACAGGCGCCGAGCCTGTATACCTTCTTTAGTGAGTTGTCTGTTACAGTCTTGGGCTGTTTTTTTTTTTTCCTTACTGTTCAGCTTAAAGAGTTTTTCATATATTTTGCATAACATTTCTTTATCAGCGATATCTTTTGCAAATATTTTCTCCAACTCTATAACTTTTCTTCTCATTCTCCTGACATTGCCTTTCCCAGAACAGAAATTTTTAATTTTGGTGAAGTCCAACTTATCGATTCTTTCTTTCATGGATTATGCCTTTGGTGTTATATCTAAAAAGTCATCTCCAACCTCAAGGTCATCTACATTTTCACCTATTATCTTCTAGGAGTTTTATAGTTTCATTTTTTACATTTAGGTTTGTGATCCATTTTGAGATAATTTGTGTGAAAAGTGTAAGGTCTATGTCTAGTTTTTGTTTTGTTTATTCTGCTCATGAATGTCCTGTTTTTCAAGCACCATTTGTTGAAAGGACTATCTTTGGTGCTTTGTCAAAAATTAGTTGACTATAGTTATGTGAGCCTATTTCTGTGCTCTATTCTGTTCCATTGATATCTTTTTCTCTTTTTCACCAATAACACACAAGCTTGGTAATAATGGATTTATAGTAACTCTTTTTTTTTTGAGACAGAGTCTTAAGCTGTCACCCTCGGTAGAGTGCTGTGGCATCACAGCTCACAGCAACCTGAGACTCTTGGGCTTAAGTGATTCTCTGGCCTCAGCCTCCCAAGTGATTCTCTTGCCTCAGCCTCCCAAGTAGCCTCCCAAGTAGCTGGGAACTATAAGCACCCGCCAAAACACCCAGCTATTTTTTTTGTTGCAGTTGTCATTGTTGTTTAGCTGGCCTGGGCTGGGTTGGAACCTGCCACCCTCGGTGTATGTGACTGGCACCCTACCCACTGAGCTACAGGTGCTGCCTTATAAGTAAGTCTTAAAATTGGTAATGTCAGTCCTCCAACTTTGTTCTTCTCTGTCAATATTGTGTTAGCTATTTTGGGTCTTTTTCCTCTCCATATAAACTTTAGACTCAGTTTGCCAATATCCACAAAATAATCTGCTGGAATTTTGATTGGGATTTAAATTTATTTGCAGTGAATCTGTGGATCAAGTTGAGAAGAACTGACATCTTAACAATATCGAGTCTTTCCATGAACATGGAATACTTCTCCATTTATTTAGTTATTCTTTGATTGCTTTATTCAGAGTTTTCTCATTTTTCTCTTATAGATCTTGTATACATTTTGTTAGATGTATACCTGAATATTTTATTTTGGGAGGTACTAGTATAAATGCCAGTGTGTTCTTAATTTTAAATTCCACTTACTTATAGCTGGTATATAAGAAAGCAGTTAACTTTTGTACATTAACTTTGTATCCTGCACTCTTCCTGTGGTTATTTATTAGTTCCAGGAGTCTCTTTGTTGATTCTTCTGGATTTTCTACATAGACTATCTTGTCATCTGAAAACAATGACAATTTCTCCTCAAACAGCATACCTTTTATATCCCTTTCTTGTCTTATTACATTAGTTAGTATGTCCCAGAAAAGAAATGGTAAAATATCATTTCCTTATTCCTGATCTTAGTAAGATTTTAGTTTCTCATCATTGAGTATGATGTTAGCTATAGGTTTTTATTTACATATTCCTTATCAAGTTGAAGTTCCCCCTCTATTCTAGTCTTCTGAGAGTTTTGATCATGAATGAGTGTTGGGTTTTGTCAAATGGTATTTCTGTATCTATTTACATGATGATGTGATGTTCTTTTTTTTTTTTTTGAGACAGCACCTCATTTTGTTGCCTCAGTAGAGTGCTGTGGCATTATAGCTCACAGCAACCTCAAATCTTGGGCTTAAGTGATTCCTTGCCTCAGCCTCCCAAGTAACTGGGACCACAGGTGCCCACCATGATGTCCAGCTATTTTTAGAGATGGGGTCTCTCTTTGGCTCAGGGTGGTTTCGAACGTGTGAGCTCAAGCAATCGACCGCCTTGGCCTCCCAATGCTGGTATTACAGGCGTGCATCACCTCACCCAGCCCAGATGATGTGATTTTTCATCTTTAGCCTTTTGATGTGATGGATTATAACCATTGATTTTCAAATGTTAAACCATCTTTGCATAACTGGGGAAAATACCACTTGGTTGTGTTGCAGAATTATTTTTATACATTATTCATTATTTAAATGTGTCTGCTAATATGTTGTTGAGGGTTTTTGTATCTATAGTCATGAGACATATTGGTTGATAGTTTTATTTTCTTATGATGTCTGTCTGGTTTTAGTATTAGGTAATGCTGACCTCACATAATGAGTTAGAAAGTATTCTGGCTCTGCGCCTATAGCTCAGCGGCTAGGGTGCCAGCTGCATACACCAGAGATGGCAGGTTTGAACCCAGCCCAGGCCTGCCAAACAACAATGACAACTACAACCAAAAAATAGCCAGGCATTGTGGCAGGCACGTATAGTCCCAGCTACTTGGGAGGCTGAGGCAAGAGAATCACTTAAGCCCAAGAGTTTGAGGTTACAGTGAGTTGTGACGCCACAGCACTCTACTGAGGGGGACATAGTGAGACTCTGTCTCAAAAAAAAAAAAAAAAAGAAAAGAAAAGAAGGACAGTATTCCATATACTTTTAGCTTCTGAAAGAGGTTTTAGGGAATGGGTATAATTTCTCTCTTAAACATTTGATAAAATTCACCAGTGGACCCATTTAGGCCTGGTGATTTCTGCTTTGGAAGGTTATTAATTATTAATTCAACTTATTTAATAAATGTAGACCTATTCAAATTGCCTATTTCTTCTTCTGTGAGTTTTGGCAGATTGTATATTTCAAGAAATTGGTTCATTTCATTTGGGTTATCAGATTTGTGAGCATAGAATTGATCAGAGTATTCCTTTATTATCATGTCCATTGGATCTGTGCTAATGTCTCCCTTATCATTTTTTTCTCTTATATTTAACTGAAATCCAGATTATAATTTCTAATATTAGTCATTTGTGTCTGCTTTCTTTTTTTCATAGCCTAGATAGAGGCTCATAAATTTTATCAATCATTTCAAAGAAATAGATTTGGGTCTTGTTGATTTTCTCTGCAGATTTTGTTTTCAGTTTCATTGATTTCTGCTCCAATTTTTATTTCTTTTCTTTTGCTTAGTTTGGATTTCATTTCCACTTCTTTTTCTAGTTTTGTCAGATACAAGCTTGGATTATTGATTTTACATCTTTTTCTTTTTTACTATATGTATTTAATGCTTTTAATTTACCTCTGAGAACTGCTTTTATTATATTCCAAAAAATCCAATAAGTTGTATTTTCATTTTCATTTAGTTCAAGCTATTTTAAAATTTCTCTTGAGTATTTTTCTTTAAATAATCTGTTATTTAGAAGGGTACTGCTTAATCTCAACATATTTGGGGATTTTTTTTTCCAGCTATTTTTCTGTTATAGATTTTTATTTGAATTCCATTGTGGTCTAAGAGTTATATAATTATTATATAATTTTATGTCCTTTTAAGTTTGTTAAGGTATATTTTATGACTCAGGATGTGATCTATCTTGGTGAATACTCCTGGTGAACTTGAGAAGAATGGGTATTCTGCTCTTGCTGGATAAAGCAGTTTATAGATATTAATTATATCCTGCTGATTTATGGTGCCATTGAATTCAGCAATGTGATCTGTCCCTTTCTTATAGAGGTGTGATGAAGTCCTCAACTATAATAGTGGATTAATCTATTTCTCCTTGCAGGGTCTATCAGTTTTGCTGCATGTATTTTAATACTGTTGTTAGGTACATACACATAAGGGGTTATTATTTCTTCTAAGTAACTTCTTAAGTCTAAGTTTATCCTATGTTATACCATACGATTTTATATCCTGATTTTTTTTTTCTCTCCCAAAACAGAAATCTTTAATAGGCACAGGCTGTTTATACTCTACAAGTTCAATATTTCCTAATCAACTTGGTTCAGACAAATCTGTAATGATTCACTGTAGAGGGACAGGAAAGTGCCATGTGTGTGCTCTGGAGAGTGATAGGACGGGTATAGGGCATCAGGTGGGGAGCAGGTTCAGAGTGAGCCTTTGTCAGCTAGCAGCTATCATCACCAAGAGAGATGACAGAAAAACAAGTAGGAGGTCTAGTGGAGATTGGGCAAGAGAGTAGCTTAGCACAAACACAGACTGGATGGAGAGATATTCCTTCCATCTGAATACCTGGCTGTTAGCACAGAGAATCAGGACCAGCACTCCAAGGTGGAAGGAAGTTTAAGTGCTTCTTGAGAGTGGAGCCAAAGATATGGGCAAAGAGCAAGCCAAGGTTCAGAGATCATTGAGATGAGATGTTGGGGTCAACCCACTCACCCAGTCTAAATATCCAATAGGTCTGCCAGATGGGGCCTCAGGCACTCCACTGTTCCTTATCTTTTTCACCAGTGGCCCTGGAGTTGGCATATAACTTCCTGCCTCCTGAGCTGCTGAGCTACAATTTGAAACTGAGTCTTGATCAATGTTTGGCACATAAACAAACCCTCTTTAGTAACTGCCTCTGGGAATTGTTGCTTTTACTGTCTCACTTTGTTTGCCTGGCTGTAGGCCAAGTAATCCCCTGTCTTCTTGAATCCTGATCTTGATTGGTATGTCTCTGCTTTGAGTGGCAAAAGGAAAATGGCTCTAAAGAAAATATTGGTCATTGTTAAATAAGAGGTTGGGCAAGGGGTGGAAGGGGTGGAATTAACAGCACTGCCCTTGATGCCACTGAATCAGCTGTGTTTCCCGCTATTCTTTAGTTCCAAGATCTCCAAGGCCTGTTCACAGTACAGTCAGCCCCTGAGCTTCAGAACTTTTAGGCTCCTTTACACTGTAGTAACCCCCTGAGTAAGTTTACAGTGCCAACAAACCTACTGGCTCCAAAGACACAAGTTGCCCTTGTGTTGCCCTCTGAGAGGCTATGGCATCTTTTGTGGACTAAAATTTCTCCTGAGACATCTTTTCTCATTGGACTACAGTTGGTGATTTCCATAACTGGTTAGTAGAGAATGTCCCATGATTGGCAGTAGGGGCCTCCAATAAGCATTGCCTTTAAGCCAGTGTAGTAGAATCTAGGGGAGGATTTTTTTGATTTAAATGAACGAAGTCTTGAACTTTGAATCAATGTATGAACAAGTGCTGTGGAAGGACCAGAGGAAACAGAGTAAGAGCAAAGGAGCACAGTGATGCAGGTTACATGCAGAGTCAGACACCCCTCAGTTCCTTCCTGCTTTGTTACTGTGCAGCTTTGTACTCTTATTTACTGAGAACGTCCGTTTCCCTCATACAGATTCCCACCGCAGTCTCTGGGGCAGGGAAAATCACTTAATCAGAAAGTACAAAGAGCACCCATAAAGCAGTTCCCATCCACAGAGCCCAGCTCTGTATCTGGCACATCTTAAATATCAAGCCAATGTTTATAGAATTGAATAAGAAAATAACTACAGGCCCATACGAGAAGCAAAACACAGTTAAGTTCAAGAAAGGAGGGGAGGAGGAAAGGGACTCAGTAAGCTCCCACCTATCAGGTACATTGGAGGGGCATATGGCGCACCTCCTGGGGGAAGTCCTCAAATACAGTTCAGATGTTTTCTAACAAATGCAAGGTATATAACCGAATCATATGTGCCCTTATGTCAATCTGAAATTTTGAAAAAAGTTGTAAAAAAAGAAATGCATGGACAGGAAAAAAAATAAGTGAATAAAGAGGAAGAAATGAACCCATATGGAGGTACTGAGCTTTCAGAACCAGCGCGGAAGTGCTAAAGGTCAAGAGGAAGCTTTAGTTTTGGTGTCTATAGAAGTCCTTCCTTAGCACATCCATGGAAGTAAATGGAAATAAAAGAGTTGACTCCCTTCAAAATACATGGGACAGAGAGACAGATTTGCTAGGGAGGCGTTAAATGAAAGGCCAAAAGTTAATTAGCCTTACTGTGGACGGAGCCATGCAGCCAAACGAGACAACTGGACAAATTTTGTTAATACCCTTAATGATTAATTTCCTGGTTAATAATTGGCGTGTTATAACAGAGAAAGCTGTAAACTGTTCTGTCAATTATTTCATCATTTTGAATTCTCCTGTATGTCTGGGCCCTGCTAATGGTCACCATGTGATACAAGGACATATCAGTCAGGAAAAGCACACTTTTAGCCCTGTGGAGTATTTAATTAAAATCCAAATAAATTAAATTCAAATAAAATAAGTTTAAGTCAAATTTCCTTGGTTACCTGAGGAGTGATGAGGGTAGTCAAGAAGGTGTACTGACAGCAAACAATCTGGGTGCTCCAAGCAGATTCTTATTTAGGATTCCAGCCTCTCAGGACAGCACTGTCATAGAACAAAGTCACCCCTACACGTAACTGGGGAGCCTAGTTTATTGGAAGGAGCTCTTGGGATTTTTGCCATCATTTGTTCTTTAAATATAACAGAAAAATCCATTTAGCTGGTGCTCTGGAACATTGCCAACTCTTCCCACCCTATATGACCATAAAATTCAACAAGAGATCATAAATAATAGACTGTAGTCCAAAAATACATTTGGGGGATCCTGTCATACAACCACTGACATCAACGACTTCTGCCTGACCTCTGATATTTAGTCCAAAAAATGAGAAGAGACGGCTCACTCATCTCAATGCAGGCTCTGCCGAGCAGTGCTCGGTGAAGGGCAGGGAGCTCGGCAGGGGCAGCCCTGGTGTTCAGTTACCTATTGCTACCAAATCAATTGTCCAGAACTTAATAGGATAAAACAACAAACACTCTCTCTCCTGCCTCGGTAGTTCACAAATTTCAAAGAGTTCAACTGGACAATTTTTCTGGTGTGCGTGGCATCAACTGAGATCAAACAGTGGCGTTCAGCTGGCTGATGGCCTTCTGGAGGGTCCAGCATGGTGCCACTCACATAGCTAGAGCCTCAGTGGCTCAGCTGGAAAAACAGGGCATATTCATTTAATGGACAGCGTGGTGTTCTTAGGATAGTCAGACTTCTCACATGATAGCTTAGGGCTCCCTTAAAAAGTGTTGCAAGAGGGCTCGGCTGTCTGTGGCTCAACAGGCTAAGGCGCCAGCCACGTACACCTGAGCTGGCAGGTTCAAATCCGGCCTGGGCCTGCCAAACAACAATGACGACTACAACCAAAAAAATAGCCGGGTGTTGTGGCGGGGGCCTGTAGTCCCAGCTACTTGGCAGGCGGAGGCAGGAGACTCGCTTGAGCCCAGGAATTGGAAGTTGCAGTGAGCTGTGATGCTACAGCACTTTACCCAGGGTGACCGCTTGAGACTCTGTCTCAAAAAAAAAAAAAAAAGTGTTGCAAGAGGCTGGGCAAGATTTGGGAGGCTAAGGCCAGTGGATCACTTTAGCTCAGGAGTTTGAGACCAGCTTAAGCAAGAGTGATACCCCTTATCTACCAAAAATAGAAAACTAGCCGGGCATTATGGTGCTTATAGTCCTAGATACATGGAAGGCTGAGGCAAGAGAATTGCTTGAGCTATGGCGCCATGACAATCTACTCTGTCTCAAAAAAAAAAAAAAAAAAGAAAAAGAAAAATTGTGTTGTAAGAGACAGGGGTGGAAGTGTTAAAAGTTCTCACGTCCTTACTTCAGAGGTTCCAGAATGTCACTTTGGTAGCATCCTACTCGTTAAGAAGTCAATAAGACCAGCCCAGCTCCAACAATAGGGACATTAGGTGCCACTTCTAAATGACAGAAGTAATAAGAATTTATAGCCATCATTAGCCCAGAATCTTGAAAAATGAGGGAATTTTTACCTATGGAAGTTTCTACCTACACAACAAAAGGGAAGACACAAAAGTATATTTTTTCGCTGCTCTGGCTGTTTCTTCAGCAGCAAGAAGAGGACCAGAGGGATGGCAGGTAGGTGTTGAACACATCTTCCCAACCCCTCTTGCAGACTGGAAATGGGGCAAACATCCTTAGAGACCAGGGGACCTGGGGCTGCCTGTGATCAGCTGTCTCTGTAATGAACCACTTTCTCTGACCACCCTCCTAAGGTTCCAGCCCATCTCCTCTACAAACTCTTAGGCCTCTGGAGACCTTGAAATCAACTGCAGATGCTCTTCCCGCTCTTCCTGCAGCAACAGATCCAGCTTGGAGAGTAAACCAAAGCACAGGCCCCAAACCTGGCATATCCCACAAACACTCAAGTGCATGTGCAAGTTCAGGAAATTTTCTATTATGTTTTTCTAGTTCCTAAACACTGTGACACAAGACCACAGAGGAAGACAATCCATCCAAGGGCAAAAAAGATGGGACAAAAGGTGAGATCACATGTGTGGCATATATTTGAACGGTCAGGAGAAAACTTCTAAATAAGGATCAAAAATGTTTACATATAGTAATGAGAAAATATCATGAACGGTATGTCAATCAGGTTGATAAAATATCTCAGATTGCATGTGAAGCCCCCA
>CAUYON010131633.1:0-21632 GCA_963573935.1 Arctocebus calabarensis
CAGGTTCCCATTCTCAAGGAGCTTATGTTTCAGTGGATAGAAAGACAATGGGATAAGCACTCTTCTAAATACGGATCAAAAATGTTTTCACATAGTAAACAAGAAAATCTCATGAATGTTATGTCAATCAGGTTGATAAAATTATCTCAGATTGCATGTGAAGCCCGCACACTGTACCCCATGATTAAACTAATGTACACAGCTATGATTCAATAAAAAAAAAAAAAAAAGAATCCTTTTGTTTCAAGGACCTGCAGGGAGGGTGTACTTAAAATCTAGGCTGTGGCTCAAGGAGTAGGACACCAGCCCCATATACCGGGGGTGGTGGGTTCAAGCCTGGCCCTGGCCAAAAACTGCAAAAAAAAAAAAAAGAAAGGAAAATTGGAAGGCCACCAACTCATTGCCAAGAAGTGACACTATGCTTGAGAAGAAACCAAGTCCAATTTTACCGGCACAAAGATTGGACAGCTAAGCACTCTTTTGAGTTGTGGTTGTAGTTAAGTATTGACAAAAAGTCATGGTCCCAGTCTGGAATAGATGAGGGCTAATATGGACAAAGAAAAAACAAAGTAGTGTTCTAAATGCAGCAAGAAAAATAAGAGCAATCCATCATGTTATAGTGCTTCCTGGTGTACTAAGCATTTTCATGTATCTAATCCAAAATAATCAACTCCTAACTATAACCAAAGAAGGGGAATGGAGACTTTCAGAATAATTCCCACCTTACTTCAGAGGACTTTGCTCAGTTACTTATATCACACATGGTGATAAGACCTTTTTTGCATGGGACCGTTCATGGCAGAGACTTATAGGCAGAGGACGGTTTCTACAGTGAGAAGCATATTCAGTGGCAAGCCTGTGTTCGGCGTAGTGCTATTTAATGTCAGCATATACCAATGGCTACAATTCTGCCGTGCACTCAACAGGCTTATCTGTCATGTAGGCTTGTAACTCTGATAGAATTGTTCAAAAGCTACACATCTGAACAGTTTTCTAAAGAAAGCTGAGGTCATACTTAACCAGTAATTTTTAGACGGCCCTTATGTTATTTCATGGTGCACATTCGGGGGAAGTTCCCCTTCTTAGTACTATTTGGCATACCTAAAAATATGCAAAAAAAAAAAAAAAAAAGGCCCAGCATTTCACAGATAAGAATGAAGTGATAGGAATATGCTCTAAGGATCAAAGTCAGTGTCCTGTCCCAGATTTCCTTCTAGATGGTTTGTTTCTGTCTCTTTTTCTTTGGGTCCCCTGCCCTTTGCAGGCCCCTCCTCCAGCCTGCTGGCAGCTGTCTCTGTATCTCTGGGGATCTGGGATAGGGTCTCGTTGCCCTTTCTCCTCCTGCCAGGCACATTCCTAAGGTGCTGCAGTGTGATTGTCACTGTATGAACCAAGTCGTCTGCCTTGATAGCAGCTCACCAAAGCATCAAATTGCAGCAGAACCACCCAGACAGATAATTTGATTGTCCCTAGGAAGCTTGATGGGCCCCAGAAGTAGCCTCTCGGGAGACCTAGTTGGCACTAATTTCAACAATGGCTCTTAAGAGTCTGAAGGCAAGGCATTGTTCCAGAACCAGCTCACTGGGTCTGCTCAGGACTCGTTCTGCCTCCTCCCTGTCCTTATGTCCTGTTCCTAACCCCAGTCCCCAAATCTCATCCCCAGAATTGCATCCCATTTGCAAAATTAAAGGACGTTTCCTCACGACTTCTCAGCCCCCTGATTCCTTAGATGTGACAAGTTCAGATCGAGGCTGCAGTCCCCGAGGAAAGCCAGCTGTCTTGCTCAGTAGAGGCTATACAGCTAAAAGCTCTTTCTCACTTTAGGCAATTCATGCCCTTGGTTAGACATTTATAGATTTCAATTGCTCATCCAAAAAATCTAGGTCATTCTTTACATGGAGCTTCACGCTTCAGAAGGAAAGCCATGCCCAGGGAGGAACATTTCTGATGTCTGGTTTGGCTGAGGGAGCAGAGAGCACTTCTGCTGCAGGAGGAGGGAGAAACGGGCCAACATGGGGATTGGCATTTTCACCCACTGGCCCCTGGCTCACAGACTCTGAATTCTACTTGTCCTAGCTAAATGGTGCTGATAATAACTGCCTTGTGTTGATGTCCTAAAAAGTGGTAGGCCTAAGGCAGTGATTTTCATTTGGTGTCCTGTGAGAGGATCTTAGATGTACCGTGAAAATTTTTAAAGATCATTAGTAAGCACAGTTAAGTTTATTCTTTTACACTTTTTTTTTTTTTGATCAACATAATTTAAGTGTGCCGTGGAAGTTTAACTGTAAGTTCAAGTGTGCCCTGAGATAAAAAAGGTTGAAAACCCTGGTTGTAGGAGTTGGGCTCCCAGGGACATTGTAATGGCATGTGCCATAATTCCCATGAAAAGGACTAGGTTGGTCTGTATGGGTGTCGTAGGGCTGTACGGCTTCGTGGGGCTTCGAAGCTGTAGGGCTTTGTGGGGAAGAAAATGGAATGAGGTTATGGCTAAGGAATTTGGCCTTGCACCATGGGTGGCATATGGTAGCGCCTTTCCCAGTGTGTTTCCACCTACCTCTTAACCCCTCAGGAGAAGCAGAAGCCCAAGAGTGAACCCCTGGTCCCTGGCCAGAGGGCCGTTCTATGGAGGTGCCTCCCTCACCTGCCCTGTGCCCATGGGCCAGGTATATTACCTCAGTCTCCCCTTCTCTAGAGTTGAGCTCACAGTCCCTGCTACTGCATGGAGAAGTTGTCCAACTCAGATAGTCAACATGGGGAAGCCGTTAATTGACCCTAAGTGTCATAAAAACAGAACATTGCTGGGGGTATTCTCACTCTAGGAGAACAGGGTGGTTCTCCAGCCGCTAGCTGGCTTCAGGCCAGGTTGTGTGGGCATGTGCTTGTTTTGAGCAGGTCTTTAGATTGTGTATGTAGCTGGGCACCATGCAACTTGAAAGGCCTGCTCCTCCCATACGTTACCACCTGGCTCCCACAGGACAGTAAAGATTACTAGGATAGAGGCAGGACAGGTTCTTCGTCTTTACTAAGTGTGTTCCAGAGAGTTGAAGGAGGCCTCGTTAGACCAAATAATCCAAATTCTCACTTTTTTTACATTAAAAAAATATTTTTTTTGAGACAGAGTCTCAAGCTATCGCCCGGGTAGAGTGCTATGGCATCACAGCTTGCAGCAACCTCAAACTCTTGGGCTTAAGCGATTCTCTTGCCTCAGTCTCCCAAGTAGCTGGGACTACAGGTCCCTGCTACAATACCCAGCTATTTTTTGGTTGTAGTTGTCATTGTTGGTTAGCAGGCCCAGGCTGGGTTTGAACCCGCCACCCTAGGTGTATGTGGCCGGCGCCCTGCCGACTAAGCTATAGGCGCCGCCCTACTTTCCAATTTTTATCTTTGAATCAGAGAACTGGCCACTTCAAGGAATGGCTGCAATGCAGCTATCCCTGAGAAGACTCGACCTGGAAGCCATCCTCTCCTCTAGAGGAGTTTGTTGGTCAGGAGTAACTGTCCAGCCAGTCACCAGGCAAGGCCCAGAAGGCGAGAGATGAGGCGCTCAGGAGCACCCGGGGAGCAAGGAGGCCAGGAAGGAAGGAATACAAAAGGAAGCCTAGCAAGCACTAGTCCCCTTGAGGAGGCTGCAGCTGCCGTGTGCGCACCTTGGAGGTGGCCTCTATCTGTCCTGAGAGCTGATGCAGGCGTCTCTTCCCAGCAACATGACTTCATGTGGCTTGCTCGAAATTGGCCACAGTGGAAGTATTTATACCACAGAAATATGCAAACACTACAAACCAGGGCTCTTCTCTTACAGGCATAGTACTGGTGGCAGCCATGCTAATTATCAAACTTGCCCTGCAGAGTGGGATCTTAGCAAATCACCTGCTTTCTCCTAATTATTATCCTCCCCCAAATCTTGAGGGGCTGAGGATAAAAAAAAAAAAAAAAAAAAACAACTCAAAGTGGCGTTGGTTGTGTATTTTAAGCTATTCTGGTAGTAGAAGTTAAAAGAATTCAAAATACATATGGATATCACCACATTCTTCCTCACATGTTCTTCCTGCCTCATGGTATGCACTTCTTACCTCATCACATGCTCTTCCTGCCTCATCACATGCACTTCCTGCCTCCTCACATGGACTTCCTGCCTCATCACATGTACTTCCTGCCTCAGTGCTGAAAAACTAAGTAAACAAACAACAAAGTAAATGAATAAACTGATTTTCAGCTGGCCAATTTTTATACACTCTCCAAACACAATTAAACTTTTGTTTTTTTGAGCCAGAGTCTAACTTTGTCGCCCTCAGTAGAGCGCTGTGGCATCACAGTTCACAGCAACCTCAAACTCTTGAGCTTAAGTGATTCTTTTCCCTCAGCCTCCCAAGGAGCTGGCACTACAGATGCCCACCACAACACCAAGCTATTTTGTTGTTGTTGTAGTTGTCGTTGTTTAGCAGGCCCAGGCTGGGTTTGAACCCACCAGCCCTGGTGTATGTGGCTGGTGCCCTAACCACTGAGCTATGGGCGCTGAGCCAAACAAATTTAATGAATATCCTTTTTTTTTTTTTTTTGAGAGTCACTCTGGCACCCTGACTAGAATGCTATGGCATTATAGCTCACAGCAACTTCAAGTTCTTGGGCTCCAATAATCCTTTTTTTCTCAGTTTTTCTTTTTTCTTTTTCTTTCTTTTTTTTTTTAGTAGAGACAAGGTTTCTCACTCTTGCTCAGCTGGTCTTGAACTCCTGAGCCCAAGTGTTCCACCTGCCTGGGCCTCCCAAAGTGCTAAGATTATAGGCATAAGCCACCATGCCCAGCCTAATGAATATTCTTCAAGACAAGTAGGTGTTATTTTATTTCTTTACCACATTGTTGGACATTTAGAAATCTGTGTATCTGTCAGGTTTACCCAGATCCGGTCTTCCAAGTTTCTGGAGATACCTCCATTGTCAGCTTTAGCCCTGCCAGAGCTCTCACTTTACCCTGCCCCTGTGTTTTCTGATCCTAGCTTCTCAATTATGATTTTCTGGCTGCTGGTTGCAATAAACCTGTTATTTCATGTTATGCTCCCAATGCCGAAGGGTACCAATTGGTGACATGTACATTTGGTACACTCAACATCCCTTTACACGTCAAGAGACTTCCATGGAAACAAAAACAAGGGGAAGAAAGACTCTGTTCTGGAGTTTCTGCCTGGTGCCGGACATTTGTTTTCATGTTTTGTGTCCATTGTGTAGGAGGCATTCCCATCTCATCCCCCAGACAACCCTTCACTGTAGGAAAGTTACCCCTGCCTCTTGTCAGCAAGAAGCCAAGTCTGGACTGGAGCCATTTGCCGGTTTTCCCTTACAGAATTTTGATCATCTGGGAGCGATTCATCTCTCTCAGAGGCAAGCAGCTTATTTAAGACTAAACCGAGGAAAGGAAGAAAAGAGTTTATGGGCTGATCTAGAGGCAGAGCTGGACCAGATGGCTTGTTGAATTTTGATGTTCTGGGTCGCCTGACCACAGACATCATGAGATACTTCCTGAACTGCCATAGCTGGATAGGATGTCTTCCTCCTCTCAACCTTACCATTTAATGTGGTCTCCATGAGTTTTACTCTTAACATTTACCTCTTGATATTATTAGATGTCTTTAATTTGTGTCTTACTCCCCAACTCGACGGTGAGCTCTTTAATGACAGGAGTTTTCATATAGCTCTTCTTATCTCTTTTAGTACCCGGGACCATGCTTTTCACAGAGCATGTTCATTTTCAGCAGTGGTCAATGACGTCAAAACCATTTCATATTGAAGCAGAATGTAAAGTTGCTACATAGAATAATTAGGGAGCCATATCCTCTCATTGGAAAGATATGAGGAAAGAGCAGAGGCTAGAAAGGCACTTACTGGTAATGTTTTTAGGAGGAAATAATGCAATGGATAGAAAGTAGAAGATGAGTAAAGTCTTTCTACTCTGAGATACTGTGAGTCCACAAAGTAGAGCTACTGCCAGCGCTAAGTCGCATGGTGGAACGTGAATTATGCTGGCTCACAGACAGATGACTCCAGAACCCACATGGCTTTTCTGTTTGTGTGGTGAGCAAATGGTCCACAGATTGGGTGAGTCTTTAATTAGCATAGTTCTCTAGCAGCATACATTACCCTCCTCTCCCCCTGCAGTTGAGTGGTAGAGTAAGGAAGACTGACATTGGGTGTCCTACTGAGGTTTTAACCTTTTAAATAAGTTTTTCCCTGAAAGTGTAAGGAGAAGCAGATGGTAATGAAAAAATATGCACATGTTATTATGCATTGCACGTTTTACTTATTAGAATTTTTAGTATGACATGCTGCATTTTTAAAAGCCTTAGGATGGAAACAAAATGGAATTATTCATTGAAATATTTAAATCAGCTTACAGCAATTACATCAAAATATCAAAATAAACTCTAACAGCTTAGAAGGTAGGCCCCCCGCACCTACCAACTTTCAAAGTGGGGTCTTCCACTCAAAAAGGAAGAAGTGCATGCTGTATGGGAGGAGGGAAGGAAGGGAATGCATCCTTGAGTGGATACAGAGGTTAAAGGTTATGTGGGGGAGAGCCAATGGTGGGAATGAGGGCAAAATTACTACACTGAGTTAACACCCTGTTGAAAGCAGAGAACCAGGAAGGGGTGGGGAAGGGAGTTCAGGACTACCTGTAGAGATAGAGCATTTCTTTCTGTTCTTTCTCTCACCCCATCCCTACCTTCCTTTGGGGAATGAGTCAGCTCCTGACCTTACCATTTGCAAGTATTCGCCCCCACAGAAAGCACGTGAGCATTAACAAGCCACAGTGTGGGAATGTCCCTGAAACTCTGTGGAAGAAGCAGTGCAAGGTAGAAGTGAAGTGTGAATATGATTCTGAATCTTAGGCACAGCACCCCGAGTTCTTATCTTAAAGGCAACTTTCAAAAATAATATTCATCAACCAAGGCTTATAGAGTTTTTCGAAAATCACCAGAGTACAAAAACTATTCTCCCAAATGTGCATTGGCTCCAACCCAGTATCTTAGTGGCACCTCCGAGACTTTCAGCCATAAGGACTGGAAGAATTTGTAAAGCTTATCTCCTATGTGATACTTGGATCCCGCCCTGACAAATGGCCATGCAGCTAGGTGGGTGGGAGGAGCAGGGGTTCTGCAGTCAGGCAGATCTGGGGCCAGGCCTTCCCTCCTCCATCCATTATCTCTGTGACCTGGAACAAATACCTAATCTCTCCAGCCTTTAATTTCCTCAGCAGTAAATAGTGATCAATGCCAACTTTGCAGGTTGTTGTGAGAATTAGAAAGAACTTACTAAGTGTCTTTCCCCAGCCTCCTTTTTGAATACCTCTGTGAGGGGGATGCTTCCCCCCCCCGCCCCCGTTAGACCGTCCTAATGGCTAGAATTTGCTGCCACATGTTATCCCCAATCCTGTTTCCCATGACTTCTATACATCTGCTCTGGTTCTGCCTTTTGTGGCCCTTCAGAACAAATCTAAACCTTCTCCCACAAATAACGCTTCGTACTGAATAAGCCAGGGCCTTTGTCCAGTTTACATGAACATTCTAATGCATGCTTTTGTATGCTAATGCAAACTGACTTCACAGTTTTCCTGCTTTTCTTAAGGTAGTGTTTAAGGATCTGAACACTACTGAGTAAGTGTGCATTATAAAAACTTGTCAAACACTGCACTGAAAAGCAACCTCCTGACATTTTTGCAGGTTTAATTTGCATTATTGCCCCCCCCCATTTTATTACCTTTCTCTGTGTCAGTGATGTTTTTAATGTGACTTTAAAGTTTCTGCCCTTTGACTTTGGATTCAGCAATGTGACTTGCTTATGTTCCAGGAAGACGAGGCCCAACGGAGAGAAAGACCACCCAAACATCACGTTTATAAGGAAAAGGGCTTTATTTACTAGCCCAGAGCTTACAGCATAGAAGAATTTCAAATGGACACGTTTCCCTACTGGCTTGGTCTTTCCCTTTTTATCCACAGTCAAAAAGTTCCACCCCACAGGTACCCTTCTTGTTGGCTAGTTTGAATCAAGCAGGAGATGCTATTTCAGCCTCTACAGAACTATAGGATTTCACAGAACTTGGAAACTTCCAAGTTCCAGGATGTTAATTTTACAAATTCCCAAAAGCCGAGTCACCAGGGAGAGGACCCTGCAGATGTATCCTGTAGTCTCCTTGAAAAGACCTGTTCTCCTAGACCTCACCCTTCTCCGGTATCCTCTCTCACTTAGGCCACAGAGCAAGGCCAAAGGGATAGCATGCCAGTTCCAAGCCGAGGCATCATCATGAGCAGAGCCTACTGGTCCAAGGAAGCTGAGGAGCATGCAGGGTAGGGCCTCAGCAAACCTCAGACTATATGTATTAGCTGCCCCCCCAGCCAACTCACAGAAACTTCAGCAAAAATAAATGATTGCTGTTTTAAGTCACTGAGTTTTTGGGTGATATGTTATGCAGAATTTTTGTGGCAAGAGATAATCATTATAGAAATTATGTGGGCCAGAAAACATAAAGCAAGACTAACCATATCTCAACAGGGTATGTGTTTAGAAGAATTAACAAAAAGTTTATGAAAGCAAACTCAAATCCCATGAAAAGTTAAGGAGGTTCCTATTTGATACAGTCTATCATTGACTTGACTATTTAATAAGTACCTACCATGTGTGACCACTATTTTAGAATCTGGAAATATGGTTGTGTGAAAAACAGACAAGGCTTAGGTCTCATGAAGCTTCTGTTGGAGATTCAGAAAATAAGAAATGAAACTGAGTAACTTCAGGTCATGATGAGCTATGAGGAAACTCAGGTAGGGTAACAACTACCTTAAGGAGTTTCAGGAAGACCTCTCTGAGGATGTGGTGTTGGAACTGAGACCAAATGGCATGATTGAGTCAAGAGAAGAAAGACAATAGTGAAATGAACACCAAATACAAAGGCCATGAAGTACGAATATGCTTGGAGGGTTCAAGATATAAATCAGTGGTTCTCAACCTTCCTAATGCCACGACCCTTTAATATAGTTTCTCATGTTGTGGTGACCCCCAACCATAAAATTATTTTTGTTGCTGTTCATAACTATAACTTTGCTACTTTTATGAATCGTAATGTAAATGTCTGAAATGCAGGATGGTCTTAGGTGACCCCTGTGAAAGCATCATTCGACCGCCAAAGGGGTCACAGCCCATAGGTTGAGAATGCCTGGTGTGAATAGAGGTATGGGGAGGAGTAACGTAAATAAAGTGGGGAGTATTAAAAAGAGGCCAGGACATGTGGAGCTCTTTGACCCTAGTGAGGATTCTGTTTTATTCTACATATAATAGAATCCATTGAGGTGTATGGGGCTGGTGTGTGGAGAATGGACTGTAGGAGACAACAGCAGAAACAGGGAGAGAGTTGGGTCATTGCATCATGGGAGCTACAACTAGAGTGATGGAAAGATGGAGAGAAAGGAACAGGTTCAAAGAATGTTTTAAGTAGGGAAAAGACTTCCTAATGGATTCCTAATGGAAAAGACTTCCTAATGTTGGTGGTGCTGTTTCTGGAGATGAGGAGGAATGGAAGAGGATTGAATTGAGAGTTGGAAGAGGTCAGGCGTTTTGTTTGAATGAGTTAAGTTTGAGCTTGGGCATCTAAGTAGATTTGCCAGGTAAGCTACTGGACATAATAATTTAGTGGTCAAGGCTAAAGATACAGATTGGGCAGTCACCAGCTTACAGATGACATTTTAGCCAAAGGACAAAGATGGGAGAAAAGTTAATTTTTTTAAATATAAAATGAAAAAAAGTTTTAATTTTAAAAATTAAAAAAAAAAAAAGTGGGAGGACTGAGTACACAGCACAGCACACTGACATTTAAAGGCTCAGCAGAGGAGAGGAGAAGAGACAGAAGAGCCTGAGAAAGAAGCTGACAGAGTGTGATGTTATGGAAGCCAAGCGAGGAAAGTGTTCCAAGAAGGGGAGAGTCAACTTCGGTTATGTTAGGTTGAATGCAACTGAGTCATAAAGTAAGACAAGGACAGGAGTAGCTACTGGATTTGGCAATGTGAAGCTGATGAATAACCTTGAAAATAAGAGATTTCAGAGAATAATGGAGACAGAAGTCAAATGGAATGGTTGAAAAATGAATGGGAGGTGAGAAAGTGATGCCAGTGAGGTTTTGCTGAAGAGGAGAACAGAGAAATAGAGAAGTAGAGAGGATGACAGTTTGGTTTGAAATTAGAGGCATGGGGGCACTTTCCTCTTTCTCTACTGGTTCATTTGCATATTTAAATGCCAATGCAAATAAACCATTAGAGAGAGGAACGTTGATACTGTAAGAGAGAAGATGGAAACATAGGGGATCAACCACCTTGAGAAAGGAAGTGACCCAGAGCACAGTGGAGTGTCGCCTCTGCCAGGCCTTCTGTGGTAACCACAAGGGCAGGCTGTAGGGCTGACAGAGTGCACGTAAAATGGGGGGGGGGGGTGCTGATGGGAAAGTGAAGGGTCCTCAATGAATTAAGACTTTACATCATCATTTGAGGAACCAAGACTGAATCGTGATGCCACATGCACTAGGGGTTCCATTTACCATTTGGTACACTTAAAACAGAATGAAAGCGATAACCCCCATACTTTAAAGAGCAACAAAGATGACACTAATTCATGTATATTCTTTCCTTTGGTACCCCTGCATCATTCAAGCTCCCAGCTGGGAATAGAATTCAGTTGATATACATGAAGGCACCTTAACGAAGGGCCTTACAGAGATGAGAGTGGAGTAAGGGAAGTTCCAGACAGTGTCAACGGTTAGAAGTCATTCCACTCTTAGGACCAGACCAGGGGGTCAAAGGAGATTGTTAGATCCCAGTCAGTGTGATCATTCATCAGAGACATGTAGCAGCTGTCAGGGAACTGGTCCCCAAGCAGAGAGGAATGAGGAAGAAATATCCTGATTGCTCTCTTCTCCTGTCTCTTACTGGTGTTTCCTAATGGCTGAATCCAGTTGGCACACAGTTGGCAAGGGAGCCGGGTGATGGAGTTCACGGTGAAAGACACACAATAGCCTGGATAGTGAACAACCAGTGCAGCCCTGGTATTTCATGCCATAAACATGGAAAGGATTTTGAAAACTGCTCCAACAGGAAATTTTATACCTTATGCTGGTATATAAAATTCATCTTATTTGGTACCAGCTGGGGGATTTGTAAAAGCTAGCTACCCATGCTGTGTTACTAAGTTCTGGATAATTATAAACCACTGGCAATCTTCAAATGTGATGCATGCCTATAGCTTTCCCCAGAGGCATGTTAACCATAGACTAGGGAAGTGTAGATTTCAGGGCCCCCACTTGAATGAGTCCCTTCCAAGTCCATGAGAGGGCCCAAGAAATGTATTCATATGGTCTTTTTTTTTTTTTAATTTGTAAAAGTAAGATATTTTCACTGTAATCTATTAAAACTGTAACTTTTTTTAGCCTGCCCCTACAGAGGTCTCTCCAAACCCCCCACCGATTATGTGGATGTAGGGCGTGTGAACTTTAGGCCTCACAAAACCCACATCTGCTTCAGCATCAGCAAGACTCCAGTGTTCTGGTACAGATTTTATCCCTTTCCCAAGGTTCTACCACTTTCAGGGCAGAGTGATTAATGAGCATCACAGTGGACATTTTCAAGGGGAGAAAGTTGCAGCAGGATAAAGAGAAGCACGGGAGGGGAAATGTGGTCTTGGGATGGTGGCAGGAAAACACTGCGCCTGAAGAACCCCTCCTGGCCACCTACCACCGAGTAGTGGAGAGTTGTCAGGGTCCCCCCAGGTGACCAGTCTCTCTCTGGAGCCTAACTCAGATGCTGCTCTTAATATTTTCAGATGCAGATGGAAACCTGTGTCGAAGTAACCAACTATTGCAAGTCATGCTGACCATGCACCGAATTATCATCTCCTCTGCAGATCTGCTCCAAAAAGTGATCATCCTATATCCTTTAACGTAGTGACTGGCAAGCGCCAAATGGGATTCATTCAAAGAGCAGCTTGAAATTTAAAGTATATTTTAATTAGTTTGGAATGATCTTGAGTGGTAAACGGGTTCATATGTCTTTTCAGGGGCATGAGGGTGGGGGGGGTGTGTGCTCAAGTTCATTCTGGTTGGTGGAACAGTGTTATTGATGCTGATTGCTCTGGTGGGGAGGGGGGAGTCAAAGAGATCAATGTACAAACACAATCTTTTAATCTCTTGATAGTAAAAAACATTTTCCCTATAGTCAGAATTCGTATTTGTTCTGTGCAAATTGACAAGAATACAAGCATGACTCAAAGGATAAATTGTTTTTTCTTTTTTGTTGCAATTTTGGCTGGGGCCAGGTTAGAACCCACCACCCTCGGTATATGGGACTGGCGTACTCCCTGAGCCACAGGCACCACCCTCAAAGGATAAATTTCTTTCTAGCTCTCCTAATTCTTGAACCTTCCTCAGGTTTTAAAGAAGTTTCCCAATGCCACAGCCTCTGGAGAATGTGTTGGTGCCTTGCTGCTGCAGACAGAGGCAGTGAGGATGCCAAGCAATCTGTTTAAGGAGTGCGAATGAGTAGGGTGGAGAAAGCACCTGCTTTCTTCTTCTTGTTGATGACACTGTAAACTCCAGCCCGGGCAAAAAGGGCTGTAGGTGGGGTGAGACCGTTTAGCAGCTGAGGCGCAGGTCCCTCATTCTGAGTCATGAGCACGGCTGCTGTAATCCCTTTACCACTCTCCTAACTACCCCCCTTCTCATCTTATGGCACACAGAAAAAATAAAAGCTATCTGGACGGCATCCCTTCTCCAAACGTACTCATGAGTTTAACCTCTCATCTTAAAGGTATATCCAGTGTCATACCAAGGGTGGAGCATTGGGGGAGGTCCACATAATACGAGGTGCAGGAAATAAGTGGGTGCCTCATCTACAGAGAACCTAACAGCCATAATAAAACCAACTCAAGGCGTGTCTGCTTTTTATTAACTCCACATGCCAGTGATTCTAAACAATGTCAGTGATTACACATGCCTCTCTAGAAAACTGTTTTTTGGCCTCAGGACTAAATTGTACCTGGGGTACCTGTCCACACGGGCAGATCCCACTCTACCCTCCCCATCCTCCTTCCCACTCCGCACGGAATCTCTCTCCACCTGTCATCTCCTCTGCTTTGACGTTCTGCCTCTTCAATGCTGCCTGCCCCTCTGCCTAAAACACGATCCCGTCTTCCCATCTAAAAATAAGCTCTTACCCCTGCTTCTCCTTTATTCTGTTGTTTGGGTTAGAAACATGATGTAGAACATCTTAAAATAATCTGCACTCACTGTCTCTGATCTCTACTCCTCCTCACTCCACTCAACTGCGACTCCTACCCCAGTGCTTGAACTTTCCTCTGATGTCAGCAGTGGCCTCCTAAATTGTGAAGCCCAATGGCCTTTTTTTCTCCATCCTTGTGTGCACTGACCCCCCAGAAGCCCCTGCTGTGACTGACAGCCCCCTGCCTCTCTCAGCTCTGACCTCTCCCCCTGGGTCCTGGAACTGCACCCTCCTGGTCCTGCTTCTTGGCGGTCCCCTCCCCAGCTTTTCATCTGGCCTCTTCATTTAAACTCAGTGGTAACATCCTGGTTTTCTTCTCACTCAACTTCCTTTCTGTGGATGATTTCTCCCCAGGATTTCCACCGTCATTCTTCTGCGCCAACAGAGACTTTTCAGTCTGTAATTAAAACTCAACCCTTTTAAAACTGTTTGGACTAGTTTTTCCTGCTAACACTTCAATCTTACTATGTTCAAATACTTTAATATTAACATGTTCATTAGCTCAGTACCCCATCCCCTGCTACCTCGTTAATTCTGCCTTGACACCTGCTTCACTTAACAACCAGGATAAGTTCTGAGAACTTCATTATTAGGCAGTTTCCTCCCTGTGGAAACCTGACAGAGGGCACCCACACAACCTAGATGGTGCAGCTGACCACACACCTAGACAGCATGGTCCAGCCTATTGCTCCTGGGCTGCAAACCTGCGTAGCACGTTACTGTTCTGAATACTGTGGGCAACTGTGACACAATGATAAGTATTTGTGTATCTAAACATAGAAAAGAGACAGTAAGAATACAGCATAAAAGGCAAAACATGGTACCCCTGTATAGGGTACTTATAATGAACTGAGATTGCAGGACTAGAAATTGCTCTGTGAAGGCCTACGACATTACTGTGCACTACTGCAGGCTTTAAAAACACTGTACACGTAGGCTGCATTAAACTTATAAAAAAATTCTTCAATAATAAATTACCTTACTATAACTTTACTTTATAAACTTCTTAATTTTTGAAACTTTTTGAGTGTCTTTTACCATTCTGCTTAAAACACAAATGCACCGTACAGATGTGCAAAAATATTTTCTTTGTATCCTTACTCTACAAGGCTTTTCCTATTTTTTAAATTTAATAACTTTTTGAACTTTAAAAACTAAGACACAAACATGCACATTAGCCCAGTCCTACACAGGGTCAGGGTCACCAGGAAGTCACCTGGTAGGCAGCAGGAATTTTTCAGCTCTGCTGTAATTTTACAGGACTACTACTGGGCACGCAGTCCACTGTTGATCAAAACCTCATTATGCAGCGCATGACTTTATTTTCGTGTTTGATTTCAGCTACTTTGTCGCCTATCCAGGTGGCTAAACCGGAAACATAAGACACGCTCTTGACTCCTGTCTGCCTTTCACCTCCTACGGTCTGTCACCCAGTCCTAGGGTTTCTGCCTCAGAAGTGAGTCTTATGTGGTCTCTTCTTTCCATTCTCGTGCCACTGCCTTAGTCCAGGTCCCTGTGGTCTTTCTCCCAGACCAGTATTCCTTACTAGTCTTCTCATCTACCCTGCTACACACATACTCATTTTTATTATCTACCTTTTTTTTTTTTTTTTTTGAAACAGAGCCTCAAGCTGTCGCCCTGGGTAGAGTGTCGTGGCATTACAGCTCACAGCAACCTCCAATTCCTGGGCTCAAGCGAGTCTCCTGCCTCTGCCTCCCAAGTAGCTGGGACTACAGGCGCCCGCCACAACGCCCAGCTGTTTTTGTTTGGTTTGCAGCTGTGATTGTTGGTTGGCGGGCCCAGGCTGGATTCGAACCTGCCAGCTCAGGTTTACATGGCTGGCGCCTTAGCCCACTGAGCCACAGGCGCCGAACCTGCAGCCGTCATTGTTATTTGGCGGGCCCAGGCTGGATTCGAACCCGCCAGCTCAGGTGTACATGGCTGGTGCCTTAGCCTGTTGAGCCACAGGTGCTGAGCCCGAGTGATGTTATTTATTGATTCTCGATGTTTAAAAAAGTGAGAAGCTGGCTCGGCACCTGTAGCACAGTGGTTACAGAGTCAGCCACATACAGTGAGGGTGGTGGGTTCAAACCTGGCCCAGGCCAGCTAAAAACAATGACAACTGCAACATAAAAATAGCCAGGCATTGTGGCAGGCGCCTGTGGTCCCAGCTCCTTGGGAGGCTGAGGCAAGAGACTCTCTTAAGCCCATGAGTTTGAGTTGCTGTGAGCTGTGATACCATGTACTCTACCAAGGGCAACATGGTGAGACTCTGTCTCAACAACAACAACAAAATAATAATAAAAAATAAAGAAATGAGAAGCTACTACTTTCAAAATGTTAAAACAGAGATTCAGGAAAACACCAACAATCTTTCCCTGTTTACCCAGTGATTTCACTGAAGCAGCCTGAGAGGAAATCATTTTGATGAGCTGGCACAAAAACAGCTCTGTGATTTTTTAAAAATTTATTTTTATTGAGACAGAGTCTCATTTTGTCACCCTCAGTAGAGTGCTGTGGTATCATAGCTCACAGAAACCTCAAACTCTTGGGCTCAGAGATCCTCTTGCCTCAGCCTCTTACGTAGTTTGGACTACAGGTGTCCACCATAATGACCAGCTATATTTTTTAGAGATGGGGGTCTCACTCTTGGCTCAGGCTGATCTCCAACTCGTGAGCTCAAGCAATCCACCCTCCTCGGCCTCCTAGAGTGCTAGGATTACAGGTGTGAGCCACTATGCCTGGCCCAGGTCTATGACGCTTAAGATTATTTTGCAGACAAAGATATCGGATAAACCAAGTCCTTGGTTCCTCAGCATGTTCAAGTTGCCATTTATAACCTTTGAGTTCCTGGTTGTTGTGTGTTCAAACATGATTTTACACAGTATGTTTTGCTTTCTAAGAATAGCCCTGTTAATAAGTTGTAAGACTCCTTTTTTGTAGAGACAGAGTCTCACTTTATGGCACTCCATGGAGTTACACAGCTCACAGAAACCTCCAAGTCCTAGGCTTAGGCAATTCTCTTGCCTCAGCCTCCTGAGTAGCTGGGACTACAGGCACCTGCCACAACGCCCTGCTATTTTTCTGTTTTGTAGTTCTGCTGAGGCTGGGTTTGAACCCGCCACCCTTCGGTATATGGGTCCGGCACCCTACTCGATGAGCCATAGGTGCCGCCCTAAGTTGTAAGACTCTTGAATGAGAAAATCTGCTTTCCACCTGCCCTGAAGGACATTGCCACGGGCAAGACCACAGCAAAGGTCCAGGGATGCTTTACAAAAATAAAATCACCTGCTGTTACAATTATTTGTCAGTAGATGGCAGCAACTCACCAGTTCCTCATACCTTGCTACCCATGGAGTTGAGTCCACCTAGAAGAGCTTTCAGTAATAATTAGAACTTAAGCCACTAAAGACTTACTGAAATAAGAACCTTATTAAAGAAGTCACTAATTATTATTATTTCACTAATAATTTTCTGAAGCATTTAGTCCTTAGAAAAAAATACTTCTGAAAGAAAACACAACTGACCGGCTCTTACAAATCCCAAAATGGGCATGCTAGTAATTCTAATAAAATCCAAATTGCTTCTTGAAAACCTCTGCAAATTTGTTCTGGATTAATCCATTGTCTATTTATCTGCGTGATTGCAAAGGAATACTGTTTAAAAAGAAATTTATCTGGTGTTGTTGCTAGATAAAGGTGAATAAAGGGGAGAATCCTTTGAAGGCTCTTTTCTTCCCCTTTCAAAATTACCAGAAATTTTATATCTAAAGAACTTTACCGAATAGGAAAGAGATACTTGGTAGTGATGTTTTTGAGCTTCTCATCCCATTTTGTTAAATCAAAATTTCTTGGAACTGATACAGTGGCACCACTGATACTCTAATTACAGCAATACAGCAGCCTGATAGCAACATCTGAAGCAGCTCTGGTGCGCATCTGCTGTGCACGCCACCGTGTACGGCCATACAGTTAGCACTCACAGTGAAGCAATGACAGTTACAGCCTGTCTCTGAGACCTGGCGAGCTCTCTGTCAGGGTCTGGTCTAGGGGCCTGCTGGCTCCTTCACAGTTGGGGAAAACTGAAATTTTTCTCAGAAGTTTTGTAAATACTGTTGAGTGACCTAGAGAACTTTTATTATGACCAATCATGGGGGTTACCTCGGAGGCATGGACACGGGGAGGTGGTGGGGTCAGGAGGTTTTTTTTTCTCCCCTAGCAAATCGAATCATACTTTTTGAGGGTTTTCTGACCGTGAACCACATATTACTGATATAACAGCTGCTCACTCTTGCCTCCCTTGGCTCAGACACTAGTCTGCCAGAAGAAAGCTCTCTAACATCTTTCCCGCTTCTAGGATGATCTTCCTTTCCAAGAGTCACACTTCCCACTCTAAGGAAAATAGCCAACTAGCTAAACAGACAGAGGGTCCTATTACAGGCCTCACTGATTTAATGACCAGACATAAATAATTCAGGTGTACTAGCTCCCTGGTAGTTCTTCCTTCTCCAGAAACTTCCCCTGCCTGGAAAGCTGCAGGGGCTTACACTGCCTGGAACTTAATTTGAACAAAGTAATAACAGAGAGAAAAACAGTTTTCCCTAAGGAACCACATCTCAGCCTCCATCCTGGAGACAGGTCACAGATCTAGTGCTCTCTCTTCAGTCTCGTATTCATATCTTTTCATGATCAGTCCTCAGCTAACTCTCCATAGCTCTTCTCTCCAAAGCATTGGCCACACCGGTCTATCTGTCACTTTGGAACATGCTTTCCCCTCTTTGGTCCATGCTATTCCTGTGACATTCATTTGCTCAGGGCAGTTCTAATGTAAAGATGACACTGAGAAGCCTTCCTCCTTCCTGCTCCCTTCTCCCCAGACAGGTGTGTGGCTACCTTCTCTCCTTTTTCCTCAGGCTTCTGCAGCAATCCGGTCACACTATTGGCCCAGGTGGCCATTCATTTCATTGAATTAGAATGCACTGGCTCACAAGCCCATTTTCTCCAGTAGAGTGTGTGAAACTCAAGGCCAGGAAGCATTCATCAGGAGCACCCTGGTGCCTGCCCAGTGCAGGTGCTCAGTAGGTATTCGCTCTACCCTCATCGTCATCACCACCTACCCCCTCCCCCAACCAAGGTGGTTGTCTGGTGTTGGGAATGAGACAAAAAGGGAAGTGTGGAAGGGTATGGCAGGCAGAAGTTAGGGGTTGCCAAGTCTGAGGGAATTATGCAATTGCCTCAGTTTGCTAATAGGTGTGTTGGGGGTGGGGGGAGATTTTACCAGAATGAATAACAGATAAGAAAGCAGCTAATTGCAAAGACACAGGATTTTCTGGTTGCAGGAGGGGGCTTCCCTTTTTCTTTATGGAGGAAGAGAAGGATTTCCGTGGGGTGTTACCCTTGGAAGGCTTCACAGATGTAGTTTCTGAGTTTTCGTGTGAGGTCAGGAAAGTGGAGGTGACACGAGTCTATCAGCAGGATAGGAAAATCAGTTTCCTGAGAAACTGAGAGAGCCCCTGAGTTCAGATCGGGCAGCGAAGTGAGAAAACGGGGGGAGAGGGGAGACGTCGGAGTGGAGGAACAACAGAAAGATCTGTCTTTCCATCAGGGTAACTGATTCCACCCAGTGTTAGGATTTAGCTGGTGTCTAGGCCCCCAGTGGATGGTAGGGTCCCCAACATCATCTGTCTGGTCGCCAGGCCTGAGGCTCCAGATCTCACGGTGGGGTGGCCCCTTTCCTCCTGTTCCACTCCAGGGTACTTGTGTACTAGGCTAAGAGGATCATGCCATAAGACAGACCATTCTTCATTTCTTTATTTTTTTTTAGAGACAGAGTCCCACTTTGTTGCTCTTTGTAGAGTGCTGTGGTGTCACAGTTCACAGCAACCTTCAACTCCTGGGCTTAGATGATTCTCTTGCCTCAGCCTCCCGAGTAGTTGGGACTACAGACGCCTGCCACAACGCCTGGCTAATTTTTTGTTGCAGTTTGGCTGGGGCCGAGTTAGAACCTGCCACTCTTGGTATATGGGGCGAGCGCCCTACTCACTGAGCCACAGGCTCCGCCCACAGACAGACCATTCTATAAGCAACAGTCTATAGTATCTATCAGCTCTGTTAGAACTGCCCTCAAAATACAGGCCGGAGGTGGAAATGCATTAGGAGGCATGAGCGTTGGAATTTTGTTCCAAGTTTGACTCTAATATGCCGTGTGCTTCTGGGACAAGATATTTAACCTTTCTGGGCTCCCATTTCCCACCTATAAAATGGAGAAATTATTACCCCACCAAAAATCAATGCGCTTGATGATAGTGAGCCTCAGAAACCGGGGAAGTACAGGACTTTTTGTATTAATGATAGATGTGCATGATTTAAATTCCTCTTAGGTTGCGAGACTCTGTGACCCTAGTCTGCTAGTCTAACTGGGTGGTGCCTGTCTTGTAGGAAGAAGAGGGAAGTGTTTTCTGCTGAACACTGATTCAGAGCGGTTGTTTTCCAGAAACAAGCTGCTGATACAATCATTCTGAAAGTTTTAAAGATAAATTCTAGGGCCCCACTCTGGCCCCACTACAGACTTGGACTTGCTGGGCCAGGGGGCAGGGCCTGAGTGGTTTTGGAACCACTGACTCTAAAGAGGACCCAAAATGAAAAGAACGGACATAAAAAACTGAAAAGGCAGGGAGGCCAGACTCAGGAGTAAAGCGGGGAGATTTAACATTGAGCGATAAACAAGAGCTGCTGGCAGAGAGGAATGCAGCCTTTAGGGACTGAAGGTCAAGGCTGTCTCTCTTCCAGGTGTACTCATTCAGAGAGGCCCTCACACATGCTGTGAGGTACCTGATAGAATAATTTCCCTCCCAAGTTAGATGACTCATTTGAAAATGAAGCTCTCCTGTTGAGCCCTTTTATAAAGGTCTCCCTTCTTTACCCCCTTAATTGCAGAAAGTGGACAAGAGGGTGATTAAATCCCCATTAGCAACCCAGGGATCAAGCTGCTAAAAAACCTCAGAAAGAGAAATGCACAAGCACCAGCTCTCTTTGCTGCAGTCAAATGGGCCTAATCTGGGGACTTGCTGGTCGGCTGCTCATTTGACAGCCCTGCCTGGCTGCCCAGCTGTAAATCTGACAGCACCCATCTGATGCTCCACTTTCTAAAACTGGGCTTCCTTTTGGTTCTGAAGATGCTGTGGTATTAATCGATAATGCTTCTAGATCGGAACGTTCTGGAAGAAACACCAAAAAGGGCCCTGGAAAAAAGAGGGGAAAAGGCACAATCTTCTGTGTGTTTAGCACCAGAATTAAAAAAAAGTGGTAGGTAGTTTATTAGGAACATGAGGGATAAAGGAACTATTTAAATAACACCACAAAGAAGCCAACAGACAAGTCTAGAATGTGGGACATTCTGTACAAGAAAGGTTTCTACAACGAATCAATGGTAGAGAAAAGGGGATGGGGTTTGTTTTAGTTTAAAGGAAACCAAAAAGATAAACCTAACAACTAATTATAATGCATAGACCTTGTCTGGATCCTAACTACCTAACTACCCAATTGTACAAAGCATTTGTGACAACTTGGGAGATTTGATAAAGGGCTGTGTTAGTAACAAAGGCTTATTCTTTCTGTTAGGTGTGACATGTGACGGTACTTGGCAGAGCGGTTATGTAAAAAGATAGACCTGTCCTTTAAGAGATGCAAGGGAAGTGTGCAGGAGCAGACTGACATATCTGGGTTTTATTTCATCAGATGACATCTCTTTCATCAAAGGAAAAACAAAAGAAAATAGATGAAACAAATGTGGCAGAATCTTGCTAATTCTTAAATCTAGGTGATGGGTTTATGGGGGTTCATTATAATGTTCTGTCTGCTTTAATGTATATTGGAGATTCTGTCATAATAAATATATATTCTTAAGTGTGTAGGCAAGTCTAGGATAAGAAACATCAATTAACTTAAGCGGGGAGAATTGAGAGTGGGCAGCATGGTATCTTTGCAAGGAAAATAAAAATAGTCTCAAGGAGCTGTGCACTCCACGGAGATGGGCCCTTACTTTTTCCAAACAGGGAAAAGAATACCTTTCATCTTGATGGAGAATTCCCCCAGGAGACTCTCTAGCTCTGCTTCAATGGTGCACATATTCTGTGAGGAAGACAGGAGGTGGGCATTAGAGCGAGCTTGCTTTCACCCAGTCAAAGCATGTGATGTTTTCTTTCTTTTTTTTTTTTTTTTGAGACAGAGCCTCAAGCTCTCGCCCTGGGTAGAGTGCTGTGGCATCACAGCTCACAGCAACCTCCAATTCCTGGGCTCAAGTGAGTCTCTTGCCTCCACCTCCCAAGTAGCT
>CAUYON010131639.1:0-13595 GCA_963573935.1 Arctocebus calabarensis
CATGTAATTACATATGAGGGCTGCCTGCATAAGGACATGTAATTACATATGAGGGCTGCCTGCATAAGGACATGTAATTACATATGAGGGCTGCCTGCATAAGGACATGTAATTACATATGAGGGCTGCCTGCATAAGGACATGTAATTACATATGAGGGCTGCCTGCGTAAGGACTGCCACCTGCTCTCCTCAGGTGTTCTTTCCCCACACCCCTCATGAAGAACTACTAAACATCAATGTTTAACACGTGCTTACTAGTGAGTGACCGACCTTATCTCATTCCGGAACACTGAATTACTTGGGGGATTGCCCCCAAGTCAGGAAACGTCTCTAGGCTTGTCAGGAGACTGTCCTGTTCTCAGCATTTCCTTTTAATGTGATAAGAATCAGTAACTGTCCTTTGCAAGCATGGTGTCCAGTCCTCTACACAAATAAATGTGTTTAATCACTAACATTTAAAGATAAGTTAGATTTATATGTTTTTAAATCCTATCTCAAATCCCTTTTATATGGTTTATAATAAAAAATACAAAATAAGAACAAAGAATCAAAGTGTGATCACCAAAAATTTTTGACTGAAAAGGATTATTTTTTAATAAGTTATTAATACTGTTTTTAAAAATTAAATGCAATTATGTCACTACCTTCCTTAAAATAATTTAGTAGTTTTCCATTGTTCTAAGGCTAAAGATTCATATCCCTAATAGGTATCTTTAGGTTCCTGCATCAATATGTCCCCTACCTCTTCTTCCACAATTGTCATACACAATATGTCCCCATTTTCCATCACAAAATCATAGGATCCTCTTTCAACTCCTCAAATGAATGAAGGTATCTCCCATCTTGTCTTAGAGCTTATCCATGCACAATTCTATCTATGTAGATATAATTTATTCCATACTTTTCCATAAATACCTATATTTTTTCTCCTCTAGCTTTCTATAGCCTCTTTAACTATTTCTCCTCACAAAACATAGAAGTTTTCCACCCTTTCTTCAGAAATGAGCTCAATCATAACTTCCCTTGAACACCTTCTTCTGACTTTGCTGATCAGATAAGTTATCTACACTCACCTCCCCATAATCTTTTTAAAACAAGAGCTTTTATCTGGGTGTTGTGGTGGGCACCTATAGTCCCAGTTACTCAGTAGGCTGAGGCAAGAAGATTGCTTGAACCCAAGAGTTGGAGGTTACTGTGAGCTATGATGCCATAGCACTCTACTGAGGAGGACAAAGGGAGACTCTGTCTCAAAAAAAAAAATCCAGCTTTATTGATAGATAGTTTACATACCAAACAGTGTACCCATTTAAAGTGTACCACTCAATGGTTTTTAGTATATTCACAGATATGTGCAATCATCAGCATATCCAGTTTTAGAACATGCAGTTCACTTCAAACAAATCTCCCCCAAACCCTCTAGCTATCACCCTCCTAGTCACCCCACCTCCACCAGCCTGTGTAATCAAGAATCTCCTTTTGTCTCTCTACATTTTCCCATATTGATATTTTATATAAATGGGATTATAAAATGTGGTCTTTTGTGACTGCTTCTTTCACATAGTACATTGTTTCAGTGGTAATTTATGTTATAGCACGTATCAGTGTCTCATCTCTTTAATAGGTGAATAATACTTCATTATATGTATAGACCATATTTTGTATAATCATTCATCACTTGTTGGCCATTTAGATTATGTCGACCTGGCAGTGACTGCAAATAATGCTGCTATAAGCATCCAGGTACAAGTTTTTCTGTGAACACGTTTTCATTTCTCTTGGGTATGTGCGTAGGAGTGAAATTTCTGACTTGTATGGTAACTTAATGTTTAATTGGATATAAAGCTCTTTCTTGATAGGTTTTTTCCCTCCCTCTGGTACTTTGAATTTGCCATCCTACCACTTTACAGCCTCCAGAAAACCTGTAAAACCACAGTAAGAAAAAGAAATCTCTGATATATGAAACAAACTACTACCTCCCTCACCCCTCCTAGCTCAGTGAGGTAGAAACTCCACTCCAGACTGCTGTGGCCAAGAACACAGGGCTCGTCTACCCTTAATTCCCCATTGGAGGGTTGTCCTTCCAGGAGAAGAGGGACTTAAGAATTTCTCATTCAATTCTCAGCTGTTTTTGCTGAGACTACGTCCTGGATACATTATTTCTGATAAGAAGTCAGGTGGTTATTTTATTAAGGTTCCTTTGTAAATGAGACATTGCTTCATCTTGTGGCTTTCAAAATTTTCTCCTGTCTCTGACTTTCAGTATTTTTAACAATGCGCCTGTTATAGGGAGTCTCTTTGCATTTATCCCACTTTGGTCCATTGAGCATCATGGATGTGTGTTGCTGTTTTTCAATATGGGTAGGGTGCTAGTCACATACACTGAGGCCGGTGGGTTCAAACTCTGCCTGGGTCATCTAAAACAACAATGACAACTGCAACAAAAAAATAGCCTCGCTTTGTGGTGGGCACCTGTAGTCCCAGCTACTTGGGAGGCTGAGGCAAGACAATCGCTTGAGCCCAAGAGTTTGAGGTTGCTGTGAGCTGTGATGTCAAGGCACTCTACCTAGAGTGAAAAAGTGAAACTATGTCTCAAAAAATATATAACAAAATAAAATGAAATAAATTTGAGCAGTTTTCAGCCTTTGGTTTTCAACATATTTCTTCTCTTTTCTCTCCTCTCTTTCTGGTATTCTCAGCACAAGTGTAATGTTGCATTTAGTGACATCTCACAGTCCTTGAGATTGTGTGTATTTTTCTTTGTTATTTATTCTCTCAGTTTTTGGCTTCAATAATCTGTATGAGTCTATCTTCACATTTTAAAAAATTACTTCTTCTACCTCTAGTAAATTTTATTTCTGTTCTTGTGCTATTAATAATCACATTTTAATTTGGTTCTTTGTAAATAAATTATTTTTATTGATATTCTCTATTTGATTCAATATTCCTGTAATTCCTGTACTTCTTTAATTATGCTTTCATTTAGTTCTGTGAACATATTCCTAATGTCTACTTTGAAGTCTTTCTGTAAAGTCTGGCATCTGATCATTGTCATAGGCAGTTTTGATTGCCCACTTCTTTTTTCTAGCATATGGGTCACATTTTCCTGTTTCTTTTCCATTCTTTTTAATCTTTCCTTTTTTATTGTTTCCTTTTTAAATTTTTAACTGATCTTGAAGATAAAGATTTGTTTAAAATAATAACAACAATCTATTGGATAATCATACCTTACAAATAAATAAGTGAAATAAATGGCAGGAAGATCAAAGCAATAGGAATTGGAAATATCCTAGAATAAAGTACATGTGCTACCCATAGATAGTTATAGTGCTATTTATTTATTTTTTTATTTCAGGTTAATATGAGGGTGTTGTAACCTTAACATGCTTGATAAGACATTTCAGCAGTTTTGAGTACGTCCCCTCAATGCAGGACTTGTTATTTTCCTATTTATTTGTTTAGTAAATGGCTGGAATTTTTTTTTTTTTGTAAACTCTATTTCCCAGTCACCCACCTGAGAAGTTAAACTCTGATATTACTCCTCAAGGAGGTACAGCTTCAGATATGTCCACAGTCATTGTAGGATGACAGAAGGTACTGCTATGGCTTTCTTCCACCATTTCCCTGACCAGACAAAGCTGTTCAACTCCAACAGCTCAATTTTTTCAACAATGCCCCCTGGGTTTAAATTTCTCTACAAACTAACACACTCAAATGGTGGTTCCTTTGAAGAGATAGTTTTTAATGTCAGTGTTTGATATGTGTTCTGACCCCAGAAAGACTCTTCTCAGATGTCTGATTCCCAAATTCTTTCCCGCAAATTAGCTAGTTTACAGTTAAGGCAACATCTTCACTTGACCCTCAAATCTCTTCTCACTTGTTTTTCACCACAACCAGAACTGTTCTTTAGAGTGATTTTAAGTTTAAACTTCTCCATTGTCAATGGAAAAGCCATATTCTGTAAAATAATTTAGAGCCAAATTTGAGGACCATGGCCCAGAGCTACATCCAATTAACCTTGAGCAAGTGGACTCATTGTGGTGGGGTTACAGTTTGTTTTTATACATTTCTGGAAGACAAGAATTGTAGGGAAAGTCATAAATCAATACACACAAGGCATACACTGGTTGGGCCTGAAAAAGTGGTACTTCTCAATGGGCACAGGGGGTGGGGAGCCCTTACAGGTTACATGCAGGGTTAAAGATTCTTTAGCTGACAATTGGCTGAAAGAGTTAGGTTCTAATAGGCTAGGAGTCAGTGAAAAGGAATTCTGAGTTAAGATAATGGTGAGTTAGTCAGAGATAAACTATCTGACATAAACCCAGACTCAAGTGGTTAGTTGTGTATATTGAGGACCTGCAAGGTCTACTAATGAATCACAAAGGACATCACTAAGGAGGGGAGCAGAGCATGATGAGGCATGTCTGATCCCCTTTCTCATGGTTAGCAACTTGGTTTTAGGAGATCCCCCTGGCCAAGAGGAAGTCCAATCAATCAGCCACTAGTGGGGGAGGCTTAAGATTTTTAGTTCACAGCATGATTTATTACAAATGAAATCGGTTCCTTTGTGAACAGATTATGAGCTGTTTCATGGTCTCCCTCTTCTCTAGGCAAAATCCCTAAACCAGGGCTCTGGACTTAGAGGATAGGGGCAGTGGCAAGTTTCTTTTTGAGTTGACACCCCTGCACTAAGTACTTCAGACTTGGCTGGGTAGCAGCCTGTGAAGGAAGCAGGAAGGATTGCCTCTCCTGTCATGGGACCATCACACTACAAATCACAGGAAGTATTACTGATGGTCCCCGTACTCTCATTGTGCTAAAACTAAGGCAGAGCTTCTGTTCCATAACTTGGTGTTAGTAGGAACTAGAGACAATGCCCCCTCCACACTCACTCACCAAGGACTTAGCCTCAGCAAAAAATAGTTGAGGACTGAATGAGAAATTCTTATGTCCTACTTCTTCTGGGAAGAAAGCCTCCCAAGTGGGAGCTGAGTGTAGAAAGACCTCTGTGTTCCTGGATATAGCAGTCTGGAATGGAGTTTTTACCTCACCAAGCTAGGAGGGGTGAGGGAGGCAGTCATCTGTTTCAAATATCACAAGTTTTCTCTTTCTACTGAAGATTTATAGATTTTCTTGTATAGAGATTTTCCCTCTTTTTGTTCCTTTGTTTTTAATTTGCTATTTGTTCTAATGACCATTTCCAGGGGTTTCAAAAAGCTGTTATTTTATAGTTTTCACTAGTGTCACTGGGAGAGTGTCAGTAGAGATTGTCATGCTAAAAGTCAATATTCCCTCATCATCTCTTCACTACTCTTCTTCATTTTCCTCAAATCCTGAATCAATGAAGAAAGGATAAATTATTTCATGTTAGAGTGACTATCATTAAAAACTCTAAGATCTAAATTCACAAAAAAGAAGGCAGAGGTCAATATTAATTTTCTGAGAAATCTCTAGTGATTATACAAACTATTTACCATTTGATGTAGTAATTAGAGAAAAGGATAAATTAAACTTTCAGAGGTTAGATATAGCTATTAAGCCTGATCTACCCAGGACTAACTAATTACGGAAGTAAAAGGATGGTTCCTCCACAGTGTGCCTTCTTTCATAATTACAGCTCAGGATAGCATTGATATTAATTAGAAATACAAAGTTCATAGAGAGTAACTGTACATCATCCCTCATCTTATATTCAGAGCTATTATGAATTCTAGTTTGGTTTAGAAGTTGAATATTAAGCTTGGCTCCTGTAGCTCAGTGACTAGGGTGCCAGCCACATACACCAGAGCTGGCGGGTTTGAATCCAGCCCAGGCCTGCAAAAAACAATGACAACCACAACTAAAAAATAGCCAGGCATTGTGGCAGGCACCTGTAGTCCAAGCTACTTGCAAGGCTAAGGCAAGAGAATCGCTTAAGCCCAAGAGTTTGAGGTTGCTGTGTGCTAGGATGCCACAGCTCTCTACCCAGGGTGACAGCTGGAGACTCTGTCCCCCCCCCCAAAAAAAAAGAAGTTGAATATTAGTTAGGCAACTAAACGATAAACATAAAAATCTGGCAGATGTACGTGCATGAAATATTTTTGTATATTTTTAATTATTATGAGTACATAATTCTTGTATATCTTTATAAGATACATGTGATGTTTTGATGCAGACATACAAAGCCAATTAATCAAATCCAAATGGTAATTGGAATATCCATAACTTTAGACGTTTACCATTTCTTTGGGATAGAAACCTCCCAATTCCACTCTTTTAGTTATTTGAAAGTATACCTTAACTTATTTTTGATTACAGAAACTTTGTTGTGGATTCAAATATTTGTTCATTCTACATAACTATCCATTATTTTTTTACTCACCCCATTTTATCACCCCACTCCCTGTTACCCTTCTCATCTGCCTCCTGACATTCTACTTTCTGTCTCCATGACATTAATTGTTGTTAATATACAGCTACCACCTATGAGCAAGAAGAAGTGACATTTGTCTTTCTGTGTTTAGGTTATTTCATTTAACATGTTCTTTAATTCTATCCATGTTGTTTCAAATGCCAGAATTTCATTCTTTTTTGTGGCTACAAAATATTCCATTGTGCATAGGTACCCCATTGGTCTATTGATGAATACTTAGATTGATTCCAAATCTTGGCTATTGTGAATAGTGCTGCAGTGGACATGGGAGTGCAGATATTGTTTCACTAAACTGATTAGTTTTCCTTTCGATGAATACCCTGCAGTGGGATTGCTGGATCATATGCTAATTCTATTTTTACTTATTTGAGGAAGCTCCATGTCATTCTCCACAGTGGTTGTACTAATTTATATTCCCAAAAAGAGTGTGTGAGAGTTCTCCTTTCTCCTTATTGCCATTAGTACCTGTCTTTTTTATTAAAGTCATTTTAACTGGGGTGAGATGATGTGTCATTGCAGTTTTGATTTACATTTGCATTTTTCCTATACCAATTGGCTATTTGTAGGTCTTCTTTTGAGAAATGTTTCTTTCAGATCCTTCACTCATTTTTAATCAAATTATTTTATTTTTTTCCAATTGAGTTATTGGAGCTCCTTTTATATACTAATAATTAATCCTTATCAGATGGGGAGTTTGTGAACATTCTGGGGGTTGCCCCTTCTGTTGCCTTAATGATTGCTTACTTTGCTGTGCAGAAACATTTTAGCTAGATGTTTCTGTGTGATGCGATTTGTCTGTTTTTTTTTTTTAATCCATTCAGCCACTCTATGATTTTTGATTGGAGAGTTTTGTCTGTTCAAATTAAATATTATTATTGATTGGTAAGGACTTACTACTGTCATGTTATTATTTGATTTCTGGTAATTTTGTGATCCTCTCCTTTCTTCTTCCTTCGTTCTTTTCTTTGTTGTAAGTGATTTTCCCTGGTATGGGTCTTAATTTCTTGCTTTTTATTCTCTATGGGTCCTTGATAGTTTTTTTGATTTGATGGTACCATGAGGCTTCCAAAAAAAATTTGCAACTAATTTTTTTAAACATATGACAACTATGTTTCCAAAAAAAGAAACAGAAAAGCAAGTAAAGAGGAATCTAACAGAAATTCTACCCTTTATCTCCATCCTCCCCTTTTTAACTTTCTGTTCTTTGCATCCATGTCTTTTCACACTATCTCTCAAAAAGTTATTTTAATTATTTGTGATAAGTTTGTCTTTTAATCTTCACACTCAAGATGTAAGTGGCTTTATATACTGCAATTGCAGCAATAGGGTATTGTGTATCTGTGTCCTTATTGCCACCAATGAGCTGTATAACTTTAGGTGATTTCTTATTGCTCTTTAACTTTCTGTTCTTTCATATTAAAGAACTCCTTTTAGCATTTTCTATAGGACAGTTTAAGTGTTGATGCAATCCCTCAGCTTTCCTTTGTCTGATAAAGTCTTTATTTCTCCTTAATGTTTAATGGATACTTTTGCAGGAAATAATACAAGGTCTGACAATTAAGTTCACAAAGTCATCCTAGAAAAAGTGCTACATACCTCAATGCCAAATGTCTGCTCCCCTTGGCAAGCTATGCACTAAAGGAAGAAGGAAGGAGAAAACCACAAATAACCAGAGCCTAGTCTACCTTTCAAAGCAATTTTGGAACTCTTTTTGGAATGGCCATCAGAGCTGCTTTTATAGGAAGTCAGACAATCAATTTTGCTAACTCATCATAGAAAAAGTGGTTTGAAGGATGGATTAGATGCTGGCATTGGTGCATAGCTTCCCAAGGGGAGTTCTTAAAAGATGATAGGAGTGATATTCAGCAATGAGATAGGGAACACTTTTTCTAGGATCAGCTCATGAACTTAATTGCCTGACTTTGTATATAACAACAAAGCAAGAATGGTAACAAAAATAGAAAAATATTTATTTTGTAATCACTAAGGGAGATATTACACAAGAATAAGTAACAAACATAAATATGTATGTATTTAACGTAGGAGCTCCCCAATTCATAAACTAAATTCTATTAGACCTAAGCAAGGAAATAAAGCACAGCAACCTAATGGCTAAGGTCTTCAGCACTCCATGAACAAAACTGGACAGATCATACAGGCAGATAACCAAGAAACACAAGACTTAAATGGTTGTTAACTAAGAGTGCACTTCAAACTTAACCAAGGTAATGACAAGAAACAGTGTGAAAGAGAAGGCAAGAGGTGAGGAGAATAGAGAGAGAAAGAGAATGATGTGTACATCATTCTTAAAACTAGTGATAGGGGCTAGTGAGTGTATTCAGACGCTTCAGTGATTTATTCATTCTTATTCATATCCACTGAATGACTGCCATGTATCAGGGACTATTTCAGATCCTGGGGTCATATCAGTAAACAAAACATTAAAAAATCATCAACTTCATACCGCATACATGGATGAGAGGAAAAAACTAAACAAGCTTGATTTTTTTAAGTATTATATTTATGTTAGAATGTGATAAATGCCACGGAACTGTCCTAGAGGAGGGAGAGAAGACTCAGGGAAAAGGGTGTCAGTGTGAGAGGAAAAGTGTTGACATTTTAATTAAGCTGTCAAAGTAGGACTTACTGAGAGGAGATCATTGGGCACAGACTTGAGGAATGTGAACGATGTCTCCATCCAGATGCCTGAAGCACAGCATTCTGGGTAGACCATCCAGTGCAAAGTCCTTAGGGCAGGAGCATGTGTAGTGTGTTTGAGAATCCACAGAGGCCACTGTGGCTGTAGAAGAGTCCTCAAGAGGTGAGCAGTAGAGTATTAGGTCAGGAAAACAGATTGGCACGTACAATATGGAGCTTGGTGGGTCATTCATTGTAGGGAATTTTCCTTTTATTCTGAATGAAAGGATTTTTGAGCTGTAGGGTAACATCTGACAGGTTTTAACAGGGTAACTATCATTTGGGTTTGGTTTTGTGTTTGTGTGTTTGTTTTGTTTTGTTTTTGAGAATAGGCTGTAGGCATTCACTATGGACTCAAGAAGACTAGTTAGGAGGAGTTGCTGCCATCCAGGAGAGAAAATGAGAACTTGAAGCAGCATCAAAGTAGTGTGGTTGGTGAGAATCGCTGGGTTATGGGTATTCTTTGGAGGACAAAATGACATGTACATTCTGACTCACATCATTTTTGCAGAATCACTGTTAATAAATGTTTTCTAAAGTTACCTCTGTTTTTTTCTTTTACCTATCAGTTTATTTAAAAAAATTTCATTTTTCGGGTGGTGCCTGTGGCTCAAAAGAGTAGGGCACCGGCCCCATATGCCAGAGGTGGCAGGTTCAAACCCAGCCCTGGCCAAAAACTGCAAAAAAAAAAAATCATTTTTCAAGACCTCATGCTCCCATTTCCTTTTCACCTCATACCTATATAAACATTCGAATTTAGTCATACTTTCTTTTGGCACAATTATCTATTTTCTCAGCATTTGTTTTGAAATTCTGTTTCTCACATTCTAAGACAATATACCTCAAGAGGTAGTTTGTGACTCTCCTGCATCAGAAATGTGTGGAGTGCTTGATGAAAATTCAGATTATGCCCCCCAAATTATTACCTCCCAGGGGATTTGCAATTTTAGCTCACTTCCTGGAAGAAGATAAGGAATGTATATGATGGCCATTTGCTTTCACCAATAAGTCATTTATGGTTTTATCAGAAAATAACATCCAGCAAAGTCCACCATCATGACTGTATCTTGACTTTATGCTTCTATCTGGTTGTGTGGTATCTGTACTTAAATTGAAAAGCCAAATGTGTTTTCTCATCATAAAATGCATGCTTTTGTCTTTTGTTACCCTGCTAGCTGGACACATTAAATATTCTTGCATTTATTCAATAAATATTTACTAATTAGTTTTACATGTCCAAAGATAAATTCTACCTTGTACTTGCCCCTGCCTGGCTTTGAGTCAAGTGACAATGTATCTTTAAAGCAAGCTATAGTTCTCTGTCTTACTTCATTTTAGCTGAAATCATTCAATAAATATTTGCATAATTAAAACTATACCAAAAGCCACTCCGATCACATGAAAAGCATAATTTTTTCTGCATTCATGTAATCTGTACCCCCTTTGTATGTATACATAAGTCCTAGAGATTTTCTTACATTTAAAGGATTATAACTGAACTTAGGCTATAATACAAATGAAACTGAAATTGTATCAAGTTTTCCTTTGAACTGAAATATCCACAGAGGAGGAAATGAGCTAAGCCATGTGCTGAATAGCCCAGTACATGAAGTAGTCTTTTTATTTATTTTTTTTCTTTGAGACAGAACCTCAAGCTGTCGCCCTGGGTAGAGTGCCAGTTCATCACAGCTCATAGCAACCTCCAACTCCTAGGCTCAAGTTATTCTCTTGCTTCAGCCTTCCAAGTAGCTGGGACTATAGGCACCCACCACAACGCCTGGCTATTTTTTGGTTGTAGTTGTCATTGTTTTTTGGCAGACCTGAGCTGGATTCAAACCCACCAGCTCTGGTGTATGTGGTTGGTGCCTTAGCTGCTTGAGCTACAAGTTCCGAGCTGTGAAGTAAAGTCTTTAAAGTGTGCTGAATGTGTTTGTCTCATCTTTTTCAGGATACAAACTTCATGTAGTCTTTTCTCCAAGATGTTTCCTGCTATCTGCTGCTCGGTAGGTTTTAAACACTGATTAGTGTTAGAAAAAGGACTAACCACTCATACAGTTAAAAGAGTTAATAGAGCCCAGCGATATAATGAATATGTGGGCACAAGTGCCTTTGTTGACTGTCTAGATAAGATTTCCACTAACTGGGCCAACAGCACTAGGACTCCAAGTTCCTAAAAAGCAAGGACCACCAGCTCCACAGTCTCACATGACAATGGGAAAACCCTGTGGAAATGTACCTGGTTTCCTATTATTCATCAGTTTGGAAGAAGAAGAGAATAATGTTTTACTCATTTATGCAAGAGGTATATATTATTTCAGTAAGATAATTAGGCCCTTTGCAGGGAAAATGTCAAAGTAAACTGTGCATTAAACTAAATCTACTTCTCATATAGCATTGCAGTCAAGTTATAGTACTATCCTCCATAGGGAAAAATAAGGTATAGTCTTTAAAGAAAGATATTTAAAAACTGAGTTTTTCCAAGGAAAAGGTATGCAGCCTGAACTGCTGTTCAAACTACCCAATGTCCAATAGTTCGTATCTAGGACCTGCAGCTTATCTATGATTTCTGTCTTTGGTCAAATTAAGCACATCTTTCCCCACAAAGTATAAATCTAATGCTATCACAATAGCTATTCCAGTAACAATGACAATAGAATTTGATCTTTTCTATTTTAAGCATGTGCACGTTAAGTTATGTGGGCTGTGGTATTTTAAACTAGAGCAGTTTAAAACACAATCCATTAGTGTTGAATTACACAAGCCTTCAATCATTTGATGACTGAGTTCTGTATGATGAAATGGCCCATATCAAAAGAAGAGTGACAGGGACAATTTTTATAACGTGCTTTAGAAGAAGAATGTGGTTAAAATGAATCTGTGGGAAGAGATTTTCTGACAAAGAGCAAATGGCATAAAATTGGGTAAATACCCTACATATACAATGACAAAGGAAAGTAAATGGAAAATTATAGCTTTGGCACTTAACTGTATCTGAAAGAAACTACCAGTCTTTTCAGAAAGAGCTATTTAGTCTGGCAGTTCCTAGGGCTATAATTTTCTTCTTGTTTTGTTTGCTACCTTAATTTAAGATCCTCTGAAAAATAAACTAAAGGGAGTTTTAAAGAGTACTTCTTTCCCTATGTTCTCTGCAAACGTAACAGAATAAAGCATGTGTCTCTTCATTGTCTCTGAGTGACATTTGATTTGGATTTTTTGTGTCTTTATTAAAACCCATTGTGGCATTTACCATCACTGTGTAGGTCTGGATCTGTGAGGATAGCACTTCAGAACTGTGCTATTTGCTTCTGGACATTGTGTCTGGATTTCAAAGAGCTGACTGGAAATTGTGGTTCAGATTGCAGGTGAATGAATCAATAAAGTATTATTTCCGTAGATGTGTGTGGCAAAAAGCTTCCATAATTATGTGTTTGTCAATTGTGTTTTTTTTCTTTGACATTGAAGTGTTAAAATATTGAACGCATATTATTAATATATATTTTTTAAAAGCAACATTGGCATCTTTTATTAAGTGCCAGTGATTTTTCCAGGTTGAAAATTTTGAAGTTAATATTAGGGCAGGTTATTCTATGCCCAACTTCATCCAGAATGTACTTTCTGATTTGTGTTACAATAAAAGCTGAAATCTTGTAAAGGGAAAAACAGACAAGGATTAGTTTGATTCTCCCCACCCTTTCAGCCTCACCTTGCACCATCTTATCCCACACTGGTTTTCTTCCAGCCTCTCTGTCCTTTTTCCATATCTTCCTAAGGTCACTCAGGTTGAAGGACATTTTCTATTTCAAATTAATTTGAGGAAACACATTTTTAGGTTATATTGTTCTCACTTCCAAGGTAAAGTTTAAATTGTAGGAGATTTTATGTTTACTTGGGTGGAGTTAAAACACATTATTCTTAGTAAAGTATCTCAAGAATGGGAAAAAAAATATCCAATATACTCAATACTAGTATGAAACCAACATATAAACTCTTATACACTTATATGAATGAAGGGCATTTTTATATGTTGATTGGTCTATCTGAAATCATTTCTTCCCTGCTGTTGCCACAAAAAGGCTTACCTGAAAACTCCTCCAAAACCAAATGAACATAATTTACATTATTATCAGGCATATTAGGTTTGATTGTTTAATAAATATGCATCTTACCCACTAGATGTCAAACCCCATGAAGGAAAGAACTAAATCTATCTGTGTTTACCATTTCATTAACAGGAATTAACATTAAGTGCTAGTACAAAAAAAAGTGTCATTGGAAAGCATGACTGTGTACAAGAAAATGTTTTCTTAAAAAAAACTGATATATTTCATCTTCCTTGGCACTACTGTGAACGGAATAGAGTCCTTGACTATTTTTTCAGCTTGGCTGTTGTTGTTATATATAAACACTACAGATTTATGAGTGTTGATTTTGTAACCTGAGACACCACAGTATTCCTTGATCACTTCTAAGAGTTTTGTAGTAGAATC